>RJWK010011276.1:0-42241 GCA_004363435.1 Platanista minor | reverse complement strand
CTCAAGCTTCCCTGCCCCGTGGTCATCCCTCAGGTAGGAGTCCACCTGGTGTCAGCATCTCAGGCTCCCTTCTGTCCTGCGCTGGTCTGGGGTCGCACAGGAGGGGTGCACTGGACTCCCACCCGGCCGGCCCCCCAGCAAGACCCGCGCAGAGGCCTTCAGCTCAGCAGACCTCCCCTCCCCGGGAGTCAGTGCCCGTGCAGTTGGAGAGGCCCCTCTGAGAGCCCCTGCCCCTCAGCCCCACAGCCACGTGCGAGGGGCCCAGTTCTTCTCTCAGGGGCTGCCCTGCGGCAGGGGGAGGGGTGGTAAGGAGCCTCTGTCCCCAGAGCCCAGCCAGCCCCTCTGGTTTGCTCTCAGTCGGGTCCCTCGAAGATGCCCTGTTCAGGCTGCCCTGCCATCCTCACCTCCCCACACACGTGGCACTCGGTGGCAGCAAGCCCATCTGTGTCCCCCGCGCTGGCCGGACCCTCTGCCCCCATGAGGCCATCTGTTTCCCCTCGGGCCCTCTGCCCCTTCTGTTCCTGGCTACTGCCGGGTGCCAGGCCTCCTCCTACATGGCCAAGGGCAGGTGTCGTTCCTGCGCCCGCTAGCTGTGGGGACTCTGGCTCCTCCACATTCTCTGGGAATTCCAGGCATGTCACACGGGCCACGTATCTCTCTGGGGGTCGGTGCCCTCTGCCTCTACTGAAGGCTCCGAGCTGCAGCCCTGGCCTGTGGATCACTTTGGGTCTCGTGCAAAGCCCGGCCTGCAATTATTCTCCGGACGGCCATCCCCCCGTGACACAGGCCTGTCCCTTCCTTCTTCCCGAAAAAGCGAAGCCCCCGTTGTTACACCAGCCACTTTACCCAATCTACCGGAGAGTAGCAGGGATTCGAACCCAGGCAAGCAGAGTACCTTCACCCCTCACTCTCTGTGGGGGGCTCTCTCAGCCCCAGGCCTGCAGCCCTCCCCTCTCAAGCAAGAGTGCCTGCAAAAGCCCAACCGCTAAGCCCTCTTTTCTGGCCTAGATGTGTCCATTACCAAAGCTGGAGCATGGCAAAACTGACCTGTCCTTTCAGGAAAGGATCCGCTACTCCCAGGTCCTGATTTTGCCCTCAGGCGTCCTCCAGGACCAGCCGAGGGAAACAGCGGCCGCAGCAGCGCCTGCCACGGGGTCGCGGAGCCACGGGCTCTGGCCGAGAAGGCCCCCCTGCTGGGTGCTCCCAGCCGGGGACTGTCAGGGCTTCTTTCCAGTACGAGCTGAGCCCAGGCCACCTGTGTGCCTCTGTTGGTGTCGGGGCTTGGCCTCCATCCCTACGGCCTCTGCAGGCACAGGGATCAGGCGTGCGCACATCACACATGCACACACCCACTCACATTTCCAGACATCCACACTCTCACACACAGCCACACGCTCACCTCTTCTAAGAACAAACAGCCATCTTCAGGAACAGTGCAGATTAAATCCATATTTAGGAGAAATTTCCTAAAGAAAACATAATCAACAAAGATACAGTTCTGCCCCAGGGAGACTTTACCTCATTATGCAGAGCAATTTAGCTCCTCGCTGACGAGAGCGTTTCTGCCACAGAGTATAATATTTGTGTTCCCTTCACATAAGCAAAAGGCCCATTACAGTTATTTTCCCAAGACAAAGAACCACATGTCACTGAGACGTGAATTAAGCCACCGCCTCTAGAAAGTCAGAGAAATGCTTGAGGCATCATCATTTCCAGCCACCAGGTTTCAAGAGGCGTTAGGGTCTGACCTTGGCCGGCAGCCCTGCCTCATGGATTTGGACCCCACCCACCCACCCAGCAGGACCCCCAGACTGAGTCTTGTTGATCATGCTCACAGCTCCAGCGCTGGGCCTGCCACAGGAGAAACGCTTACCAATGTCCGTAGAACAAGTGGATTGGATGATGGATTTCATGACTGTCTCCAGCTGAATCCTCGGGGTCTAAGGGAGGGGGAGCCAAAGAACAAAGAGAGGAAATTATTCCCACATAAGAGCTTTAGGAGAGACCATCAAGATAGTATCGATTATAAACAATGACTGTCTTATGAAACTAAATGTTCACCTACCTTATGGCTCAGGAGTTCCACCAGAAGACCTGGACAAGAATGTTCTAGAAGCTGTACTCATAACAACGAAATACTGGACTCGGTCCAGGCATCCCTCAACAGACGGAGGATAGATAGAATGTTCGATGGCCCGTCAACTCAATGGAATACTACTCAGCAATGAAAAGGAACAGGCTGCCCATATATGAAAAAAAATGAGTGAATCTCTTAACCATTAAGCAGAGTGGAAAGAGCCACATGTGAAAGAGCACACACTGTTTGATCCTACTGAAGTGAAGCTCTAGAACAGGTAAAACTGATCAACAATGGAAAAATCAGAGAAGTGATTGACTCCTGGGGTAGAGTGAAGCTTGATGGAGAGGAAAGTTCCAGAGAGAACTTTCCAGGGGATGGTCATGCTCTGCATCATTATAGGGGTTTGGGTTACACAAGTACATGGATTTGTTGAGACTCATCAGTTGACACCCTTATGGGATGCACCTAAGGCAGTGCTCAGAGGAAATGTATAGCTGCAAACACCTACATTAAAAAGGAAGAAAGATCTCAAATCAGTAACCCAACTTTACATCTTAAGGGGCAAGAAAAAGGAAGAACAAACTGAACCCAGAGCTAGGAAGGAAGGAGACAAGAAAGGCTGGAGCAGAGAGAAGTGAAATAAGGAACAGCAGAACAATAGAGAACAAAACTAAAAGCTGATCCTTGAAAAGATCAACAAAACTGACAAGCAGTTAGCCAGACTGACTAAGGAAAAAGAGAGGTTTATTCATCTCACTGTCTGTAGAACTTGCGTAAAAGTCTATAAGCAATTGTTGAACTCTAGTTAATGATAATCATGTAAAAATATTTGAGGCAAAGGGTACGTATGTCTCTTACTTACTTTGAAATGCATAAAATAAAAGATGGATTGATGAATGGATGGGCAGATGTGCAGATGCGTCAACATGTGATAACGCAAGTATGGCAAACATTGATAATCTAGGTGATAAGTTTAGGGATGCCCATCAAATGCTTCCAACTTCTCAGTGAATCTGAAAAACTCCACAATAAAATATTTGAAGAAATGACTGTCCATGTATCACCCACCTACGGTACACTTCCAGCTTGAGAATGTGCTTCCTGGGATGGAAAGACCTGGATTATGTACATTTGCTCATCCAGCACCACTCTTGAGTGTCTACAGCTGTGGACCAGACACTGTGTGGGTGCTTGAACCGCATCAGCAAACTAAGCCACCCCTCTGCACTCAGGGAGGTTACCATGTGATGGGGAGATACATGATAGGCAGGACTAACCAGGATACACGGCCAGGCTGGGTGGGCAGTGCTGTAGGGAAATCCATTCCAGACGTGTCTATTCCAGAGGAGCGGGGGATGCTGGGTTTGGCTGGCAGGTGAACTCTCGCTTAAAGCCCCTCCCAGGAGGTCTCTCTGAGACTTCCCGAACCCTGTGGATGGATGTGGTATCACAGAGAAGGGCCCTTCTTCTGCTACAAGGCATAAAACAAGCACCCCAGCAGACAACAGAGTTAGTATAATTGGGGCAGGATGGTGGGAGGTGTGTGAAGAACACTCAGGGACCTCTTCTAGAAGCTCTGAGGTCTGGTGCTCCAGACGCGTGGGCAAGGAGGGATGGTGCTGGTGAGGCAGTGGTTTCTGGAGTCAGACCCCATTCAGGACAGACACCCAGCCACCTCTCGGTCAAGATCCCACAGGTCTTCAGAGCATGGGTGCCAGTCGGCCAGCTGCTGCCAAATGGGCAGGAGCTCTGGGGTCGCAGGGCAGGAAAGGGGTCTGCCCAGACCCCAGTCCACCATCACACAGGCACTGCAGGTGCAGGCCGAGTGAGCCCCTCCGCTGACACCCGCGCTCACAGAATGAGCCCCTCGACAATAGCGCGGAGGGGGAGCTGCGTTCGAGGCCCAGCTGGACCCTCACTGGTTCATCCCTGGATGGACGCCAGCAGCCGTGGGTCCTTCCGTGCCACTCTGCTGATGTGGTCGGTTTAGTAGAGCACCTGCCGTCACCATGGCCATCCAAAAAGCATTGCTCTTCTAAGTGGACTTATCCAACAGAGGCATCGTGGCTCTGGCCCTGCCTGGTGCGTGAGGGAAATGGGTCTAACGCTCCCCAGTGGCTGGACGTGTTCAGGGTTTCCAGATGGGGGCTGGTATGACACTTGCTGTGAACATCTGTGGGCAAGGCTCTGTGCCGATGCACACCTTGTCCTCTGGGGCGATCGCTCTACTTCTATATGCCTGAGGATTTCATGGTACAAAGTTTAAGAATCGGGGTTTTTTCTTTTTTTAATTTTTATTTTATATTGAACTATAGCTGATTTACAATGTTGTGTTACTTTCAGGTGTACAGCAAAGTGATTCAGTTATCCACATATATCTATTCTTTCTCAGATTCTTTTCCCATTTAGGTTATTACAAGATATTGAGCAGAGTTCTCTGTGCTATACAGTGAGTCCTTATTGGTTATCCGTCTTTAAATAGAGTAGTGTGTATCTGTTAATCCCAAACTCCCAATTTATCCCTCTCCCCCCCACCGCCGCCACACCTAAGAATCAGTTCGAAGAGAGCGGAGAGCCTCTGGGGGAAAAGCAAGAACACAGAAGAAGATACGTGTTTCCCAAACCAAAAGGGAGCCCGAGGGCGAGAAATAAAAAACTGCAGAGAGATCGCTCTGGACAGACGTCGTGTGCGAGTGCGTAGTGAGCCCCCATCAGAGTCACCCCACAGTGAGTCCTGGGAAGTGCAGACAGGGCACATGGGAGGTGGCATCCCCAAACGCCTGGGTGTCCTGGAGCTCCTGTGCAGCGTCAGGCTGACACACAGCGGGATGGAAGGAGGCCCGGGTGGTGGGACTCACGGGCAGATGTGGGGACTCCCAGCAGGAGCTGCTCAGAGGTCTGACCTCTTCCTGCCAGGACTCAGCACAATACTGTCCTCTGGCCTGAGACTGGGTGGGCTAGGGACTGGAAACGTGCATTCATGGCAACCAGAATTTCAGCCTAAACGTGTGACGCTCTCCTACCAGAAACCGAGGAGGACACCTCAACTCTCGCTTTGGGGAAGACCAGCCCTAATCAGATCCTTCCCATTAGAGGGGGACAACCGGTGAGCAGTTAAACACTGAAAACACTGACAAGGGCTAAAGAAAGAGGACCAGGCTCCTAAGATTTCAGGGAAAACATACTGATAAAAAAAGAGCTTCCTTGGAAAACAAGAAAATTTTAGAAATTGTGTGCCATCTCTTCTCAAAATTCAGGAAAGCATGGACAATGTTTAAGAGAGACGTCCTCCAGTGTGCTGGGAGGTAATGGACGGAAAGGAGATCATAAAGAGAGTAAGATCATAATACAGGCATAAAATGGTTATCAGGCACACAAAAGCAATTATAATGAGACAGAAAATCAAACCAACTTATGTGCATAGCGAACTAGAGAAGCACTTTCAGCATTCAGAAGGAATCGTCAAAGAGAAGAAAACGGTGGTGTATTATATGTATAGCGGGCGCGGAAAGGAGACCTAGTGTTAGAAAATATAAATATATTCTAACATATTTACACTCTAGTAAATATACATATATAGTTCCTCAAGAAGAGAGAAAACTTAGGAACCTAAAAATAAGCAGTGGTCAAAGATTTAAGCCGGATAAAAATCCATCCAAAGGTAAAGAAAACCTGAATTTGTACAGTTTTCTGAGTATCATGCACTAAAATAAAATTATCACTTAGCTATAACTGGTGAATTCAGCAATGAAGATATCTACAAAAGAAGGAATCCACAGAGGAAAAAAAAACATTTTTTGACTTCAAATTTCTCCTCCACTACAGTGAACAGAGGAAAAGGGCAGCTTATTGATTTGTAAGAGTTCTTTATATTTGAGGGCTAACTACCATCTGGCATATATGTTGCTAATATTTTTCTCATTTGCTTTTTGTCTTTTAGGTGTGCTTCTGGTTGAGGTTTTTTTTTTTTAATTGTTTTGCCACTGAAATTTAAAAATTTTATGTAGTCATAATTTCTTCCTTTAGTGTTATGTTCAAAATATTTTTTTTTATCATTGGTAGCATATTAAGATACTCACTTAAGTTACTTTGAGTTTATTGGTGGCTTCTTTAATTGTTCATATTACATAAACATTTAATGTATGAATGTATTTTTATGGTAAAAAGTACAAACACTATGAGAACTCATGTTTCCTCTGCCCTTTGTCTTTGCGTGAGTAACACCAGCAGCTTTCTGGTATGTGTTCCATCAAAACTTTTGCTATGTGCTTATTTACATACAGATGTAGATAAAACACCAGCAACACTATACGTGTGTTTTTACATAAATGGCATCATTCTGTATGTATTGTTCCATAATTAGCATTTTTGCTTAATGATATGTGTTAGACTGTTTCCATGTCAATACATATATATATCTATTTTATTTATTCTAGTTTCTGTATAGTATTTCACAGTAGAGGACTGGAGTTTATTCAACCATCTTTATGATTAAAGGATAGTTTTTACCAACACACAATGATAAACACTTTGCAATTATGTTGGCACCCTTGACTCCTAGAACTTGTATCATGGGCATAAAGGGCCCATGAGTCCACAGCTCAAACACAGCCAGTTTCCCTCCCAATGCCAGTGGCTGTTTACGCACTACTCACAGTGGACAAAGCTCCTCTCACGTCAAGTTACACCAACCACTAATTTCTCCAGGGCTGTCAGATGAAACCTGCTATCTCCTTGCTGTTTTGCTTCACCCTGATTACCAGTGCAATTAAGCAAACCTCCTATACTTACTGATCATTTGTATGTTTTTCTGTGAATCGCCTACGTATGTCCCGAATCCATTTAAAATTCACGTTCATCTTTCCTTGTTGCTTTTTGGGAGCTTGTTACAGTGTATGGACATTTATACGTTGTCTGTTACATAAGTTGAAAGTATTTTCTCTTAGAGTGACACTTGTTTTTTAATTTCGGTGACTGGGGATTTCACTCTATTGAAGTTTTAAAATTTCATGTGATAGAAAATTTCCAACCTTTTCCTTTATGGTTTAGGGAATCCAGAAGGACGTCTCCAGTCAAGATTTTATGATGGTCTTCTCTTTGATCCTTTTATTAGCTCTTTAACCATCTAGTGTTAACTTTGAGTACAGAGAGTGCAGAGATCTATGATATTTTCTCTGTGGATATACAGTGGCTCACCCTTCGGTGATCATGTACCCACTGTTCTGATATATTCATCTCTGCCCTTTATTAAATTCCATATATACAGGGAATTTGGTCCACTGATATATTTGTTTACTACTCTGCCAATAACAGACATTTTATGTAACTAGTAATACATCAACATATGTAGGCAAGTATAAATATGAGCACATAGGCACATATTATTTATGTGTGGATGTAGATGTGTAAGTGTCTGTGTGTACACAAGTTAAGTGTATCTGTATGCCTGGGAAACAGGTTGGAAGGATATAATCATGATTTTCTGGGAGGCGATGCTTGTACGTAATACAGATATAATGTGAGCTAGTGCATCTATACACCATTCTTTCTATAGCCTCACACACGTCAACCCGCATGCCTGGCAAGCACCCTGAGACAGCAGCCGGGGCGGTATCAGCAGTGCTGTCCTGGAAGGCCTGGCTCTTGCCATCTGCCCTGGGGCTACAGGAAGCACAACAAGGTGGCTTACGGGGGTTAGAGTTATGCCTTAGGACTTGCAGCGGGACAACCATGGTCAGAGATTTCGGCGTCACCATCACAAGGCACGTCCAGAAGTCTTTCCGAGTGGACTTGGGCACCTCTGTCCATCAGCGAGGCCCATGAGGAATAGCTCTGGGATTCTGCCATCCAGAACCCAGGAGGACCAGGCACCGCCCTGAAACCTTGTGGTCACAGGCCGGCCACCTGCCCTCCCTGGCTTTCAGTCCCCAGGGGACACCTGGATGGAAGCCCAGACACCAGCTCAGAGCAGAAAAGAACTCCGAGTGGCGTGTGCCTTCCTGAGTTCACCTGTCAGGGGTGATGTGTGAATCGTGCTGGCACCTGCCAGTCTGCGCTTTTATGCTGTTCTGAAAACTGGCGGCCTATGAGGTGCCGTTTCCTTCATGCTCAGTAATTCAGAGCTGACCATCAATGATCATCAGCTTATTTCAATTAGATGAGCTCCATCCATCCTCCACGTGGCCTGTAGACTAAAGCAGGTACACCAGCCAATCACAATGCATTGCCCGTAATCGAGTCCTGACCCAAACTGTAAAAGACTATAAAATAAAAGATAGACAATCAGGAAAACATGAACACCGAGATTAAGGACTGAGAGTTAATTTTCTAAAAATATGAGAATAGTTGGTGTGGAGGGCGGGTGCGGACATGGCTGGAAGGCAGATAAAAGCAGATTGGCTCTAAGCTGACAACTGATGAAACTTGGCCATGATGCCTAGGTGTTCATTACACAATTCTCTGCATTCTTGTCTGTGTTTGAAATTTTCCATAATAAAAAGCTTTTTGTTTGTTTGTTTGATGTCTTCAAGGCAGAGAGTCACTTTCTGCTTCCGGGGACATCAACTTATTGGGAATAGTGGCCGTCATCTTGCTTCCAGTTTTAGGATGAGTTAAGCTACCGATGAAGGTGTTGTGGAATTACCTGGAAGACGTGGGCCAGAGGGGCAGTGCACCTTGGCTGCTGAATCAGTGAACCATGGGGCAACCCCCAGTGCACCTGCCCCCCCGGACCACTCCCATTTTCTTTGAGCCCCTTGGAGCTGAGTGACGGCTTCTAGGTGACAGTGGATTGACCATGTCTTCATTCTACTTCACCTGACAACCTGAACCTTTCAGGGAGAAATCGGAATCCCTGTAGGGGAGCAAAGACCTACGTGCCTGGTGGACATGGCTAAGGTCTAGGTTCAATCTTGATGACCTTGCAGTCTCCTGGCCCTCTTGGGAGGATAATCTCTTGGGATCCAGGTTAGGGTCCACACACCCTCTAGATCCTGGAATGTAAACAGGGTGGGCTGACACAGAGGAAATGAGTGCTTCTGGAAATTTCAGGGGAATTGATAGCTCTCAGGCTAGAGCACACAGTAAATAAACACCATCAGTGCTGCCAATACATGGGGGTGGTCAACAAAGGAAGTCTCTCGTCTAGAGCAAGGTCTGAGCATTTTTGGAGGTGCCCATCTGGGGTGTGGCTTGATGTGGTCAGGTAGACGTGTGTATCTGCTCCACCTGACAAGTCTACCCTGATAGAGAAATGGTCACACCAGCTAGATGTTCCTCTACAGAAGGCCCAGCTGCCCCTCGGGCTCTGAGCCCATGCTCTGAAAATTGGCTCTGCTCAGAGCAGGGAAGACATTGGCTGTTTGGTGTCAAACACAGTTAACCAGCTAGCAAAAGTTCCTCACGTCACACAACGATGCTGTTCACGGGCCACTGTGTATGATCCAGTCACAGGCTGAGAGCTTTACACACAGCATTTCCTTCCATCCGTGCAGGGACCTTGTGGGGGACATGACTGTCCCCATCGTACAGAAAGGTAAAACGTAGAACTATTGTACTAAGTTATGTACCCAAAGCATCTCCGTTAGCCAAGGGCAGACCTAGGATTCTCTGCTGAGTCTGCTCAATTCCAGAGCACTCACCGTGATGCTGCCCTGGGACCCATCCCCCGGAAGCTGGCCTGGCTTGGTCCAATCTGGGCTGTGATGGGACTGAGCTTCTGGGCCAGCTGAGCAACGGTTGGTGAGGTAGGCTGGTCCCGTCATCCCTCCAACAAATAACTGGTTGGCAGCCCCTCAGGGATGGCTGGGGCTGCCATCAGCAGTGGAAGTCCCAGGTGGGTTTGCTTCTTCACGGAGGTAAAAGGTGCCCCCGCACAGGGCCTGTAGGAGCTCCCCACCCAGAATTCTGGGAGCTGATGAGTCGGGGTACAATGGACTAGGATCCTTAGTGAGCACCCAGATCCCCGAACCCTGCATAGACTCACCTTCCTGAAGAAAGAGGGCGAGCCTGAGATGCCCAGGGCTCCCCAGCTCACGGTGTCTTCGACCTCCTCCCCAGGTCTGCATGGTCTTACCTAAGGAGGCCAAGGGTCTGACCCTGGGCTGGGACTCCAGCACGGAGCCCAGAGAAAGTAACAAAGGAAGAAGATTTCTCTTTTCATTCTCCACAGAATTTTCCATAAAGGAAAACCAAGGTTTGTACAAGTTAAGAAGTGCTCAAAGCTAGTGAGATAGATGGGGCAAAACCCAGAACCAGCCCTTGCAGACTCTCTCTGCGGGCCCTTCTGCGTCTCACCTTGGGTGCATCCCAAAGACCCCCTCACGTGGAGCCTGTGAACCCACGAACCACCCGATGCCCTCTAGGTGGGGTTCCACGCCCACCGTGGAGGGTCATTATCGCGACTGTGTCATCTGTATAGACCGTGAATCTCCAGGGACCATCATTTGCTATGAAACAATGCAGATACTATTATATGCACTTGTCTTATTCCTTATCTTTGAACAACTCAAGGTACTTACTGTCCCCATAGATGTGGGCAAATTGGAGGAATGTTCTTAAGTCTCCCTCCTGGGTCATGGCTGGGTCTTCCAACACTCAGAGGCCTTGCTTCAGCTCACAGTACATGGTGTGTGTGTGTGCACATGTGTAGAACTGGCCCCGTCTTTGCCTAAAGAGATCAGGGAATGACACACTTCAAACCCGAACATGTTAAGCCTAAACCCTGATTCACCGACGGGCCCATCGTTCAACCGTATTCGTGGAGGCCCTTCCACGGGCCCGTTCTAGGCCTGGGGGAGACCGTGGCGGACAAGGGCTCCTGTCAGTTCTCAGTCTTTCCCATCCCCACCTTTGTGGGCGACGGGTGGCCTGGGGTGCCAGCTGCAGCAGGGGCGCTCGGGAACTCTGATGAGCCCAGGGTGGTAGGGGTTGGGGTGAGGGACCCCTGCAGCATGACTGTCACCTGTGCTCAGGTGTGGTTCCCCGAGCACGTTCGTCCTGCCTGACAAAGCAGTTGAGAAGCTGACGCTACCATACAATCGAGTTCACTTTCTTTATGTCTTAGTTTTCCTGTCTCAGTTAATTGGGAGTGACAACCTTAACGTTGCCCGTAGACGTGGGAATTTTCAAAAAAGCTACTGAAACCCTACAGCACCGTCTTAGCCTCAGCTATATAAATGCTGGAAAGGAAACAGAAATCACCGAATGCAGAGAAACAGGATGCAGATTTGTGGAAACTGGAAGCAGGGCTCAGTTCCATGGACCATGCCTGATTCCGTGGCTCGTGGCTTGAGGCACGATTCCATGGGCTGTGAGGGGGCAGCCGGCAGGCTTGGCTTCCTTCTAAACGCCTGTGCCGAATACCCCAATTTCTGTCTCAGTGTGGGGATACCAGCCCCTGTTGGACCTCATCTGTCTTTTCGAGGTCTGAGAATTCACATAGGGGTCAGTTTAGTCCCGATTCTCAATCCCTTGACGCTTGTAACGTCATTGTGATTACAGGAATGGGGCCTGCAGGTGGCCCGGGCACACAGGCACCCACGGATGCATCCCTGGGGCTGACAAAGGCCCATACGCAGAACCTGAGGCCCACAGCTCCCCAAGCTGCAGGACCACAGCCGGGTACCCAGCTGGCATGAGCAGACCGGCCTGAGGCCCCAGCAAGGCTGTAGGGGCATGAAGATGGCCCCTTGGGGCTGGATCTCCAGGCTGGCAGGGTGCTCGGCTGCCATGCCTGCGACTCCTAAGCAGACTTCGTGCATGTGCCCCTGCAGGACCCTTCCTCCCGTCCGGGTTGCCCAGTGGGCTGCCCTGGCCTCCAGGACCACCCCTCACTCCTTAGGCCTGGGGATTGTCACAGCCCCTCTGCGTCTTCCCACTTAGCTGGATGGGACCCCAGGTCCCTGAGGGAGGGGGGTCCCAGGAGGGCCTCCACCACTCTGCCGGGAGCAAGCTCAGTCCTGGCAGGTTGGAGCCATGGGAAGCCCGTCCAGACAGTTAAGGGGCAGTGAGGTCCCTGCGAGGCAGCCGAGCACATCCCAGGAGCGGCTTTGCCTGGGAAAGCTCAGTGCTGGCGGCCAGGAGCTGGGTTGCTGAGACACTGTCCCTGAGCAGGGATTTGGGAGCAGTAACGTTTCTCTCAGGCCTGGGGGGTATGAGCCTCCTTCCCTGTTCTAGAGGCCACCTGTACCTTCCAGGATGCTCTGGTGCCAGGCCTTGTCAACGACATTTCATCATGACCCCAGGTAATCCTTGCCAAAGCCAAAGACGAGGTCCAGTTCCAGACGAGGAAATAGAAGCTCGGCGAGGTCATGTTGTGACAGCGCCCCAAAGACCAGGTCCAGTTCCAGACGAGGAAATGGAAGCTCGGCGAGGTCATGTTGTGACAGTGCCCCAGGCTCCTGGCCAGCACCGTTTGTATGTGGACGCACGGGTGCTGCAGCTGTGGGTTCCCAGGACGGAAGACGCTGAAGCCCCGGGGAGGATGAGCCTCAGGCCCAGGTAAGAACCTTCCCCAGCAGCAGACGTGCGACCATAGCCATTGTGAGCACCCCGAGGCCATGGCACGCATCACCCCAGGGGCACAGGCCGGGGAGGAGAGGGCTTCAGGGCCACAGGGTTGGGATGTGAGGTGCCGAGATGGAGGACACGTCCCTGGACGGCCGCCACGTCCTTGTTGAGAACTCACAGAAGCGCCAGCTGCTCCAAAGGGGTCCAGGCATTATTCTCACTGATGTTCAGTTTGACACTGTGGGATGGGGCAGGCTTACCCTTCCTGACCGGTTACACCTCTTGTGCCGCTGCGACCACAGCGGGGATGGTCCCTGCTTCATCCTCTTCTTTCTGGAAGTTTCCAGTGCCTCAGCCATGGTGCCCAGTCCTCCCAGAGTGCTTCATCACAAACACCCGGTGGCTCCCCCAGAGTGTTAGCATCTCCATCTGAAGATCCCAGGGTGGACCCGGTAGTCTAGGGCCCTCCAAGCCCCAGCGCCCCGAGACGCACATCTGGTTTAATCTCCCACAGCTGCCCTGGGAAGCAAACCATACGACATCTGCCAAAGCCCAGGACAGGGAGGGAGGGGATGTGCTGCTAAACTTCCATCCAGTTTGGGCTTTGTGAGAATTTCTGCCTCGTCAGAAGCACGTCTCAGACCCTTCCTGCCCACGAATAAAGCACAATCATCTTTAATCTGCACACATGGCCTGATGAAAACGGAGTGAAATGTGCAGGATACCACCCCGGAATGTTAGTAACATTGCCGATCAAGCCCTCCGTCCTTCCGTGAGGCCTCTGCGCTCCCTGTGTTTTGGCCGGAGGGTTCTGCGCTCTCCACACCATCCCTGCCGTCCACACACCAATCGGGGCTGCATCTCAGGGTCCTAATGGGCTGCAGCAGACCTCCCACCCACACTCCTGCTAATGGTCCTCCAGGGCTTCGCCGGAGGGGCAAGGGAGCCGTCTTCCCTGTCCCCACGGCACTGTTTGGGTTGGGAGCAACCGGGGCATCAACCATCAGTGAGCTCATCATCCACTTGATAAAATATGCATCATTACCGTTTCCCCTTTGGAGACACCTCGAGGGACCCACGGCGGATTTCAGCTGCTTATTCCAGACCAAGTAGGAAATGGGGGGGCAGACACCAGCCCCAAATCTTCGTTCCTCCCCAGCCTCTGGCGGAGCCTCTCTGGGCGAGGGAGCGTGGCTCCCCAGCAGCCCAGTCTAAGCCTGTCATTATCCGCTGCTGTCTCTGTCTATCCCCTGGTAATGCCACTAGGTAGGTAGGTACACCTGTGGTCTTCATCCACCAGTGCACGCTCAGCTCATGGTAAATGCGCAATAATATTTGTTGAATGAACTGGTTGTGAAGGTAGCGAGCAGTGGGCTGGATGCCTGATACACCTGTTTTATGTACTCACATTACTAAAATCAGTTCAATAAGCTCCACCTTAAAGATGAAAAACTTAAGCTCAGAGAAGTTAAGAGTCCAAAGGTAGACTGTCAAATGCAGATTTTGGTCTGTCTGTGATATTTTGTCACTAGACATACCACAAGAAGGGTGGGCATGTTGCTCATGTGCTGACCTGGAGGTAGAAAAAGGATGGATGGATGGATGGATGAGAGGATGAAAGGATGGATGGATGGATGGATGAGAGGATGAAAGGATGGAAGTCAGACATGCTCAAGTATTTATGATTGTGCTCTCTTCTCAAGGATCTTCTGAGGGCTACTTAGGCAACTAAGTATCTATGAACATAGCCAACTACCAGCCATAAAAGTGGAGAACATTTCCCTGCTGTGGTCAGAGAGAGATGTGACAATAGGAGAAGGATCAGAGAGACGTAGTGTTAACTGGTCTTGAAGACAGAGAAAAAGGGTCTCAAGCCAAGAAACGTGGGCAGCTTCTAGAAGCTAGACAGACAAAGTGATGGATTCATCCCTGGAATCTGCAGAAAGAACATAGCCCTGCAGACACATTTAGGCAAGTGAGCCCTGTACTGGACTTCTGACGGAGAGAACTGTGAGATAATCAATGTGTGCTCTTTTAAGCCACTAAGTTTGTGGTCATTTGTCACAGCAGAAACGAATGCAGGAGGCTTGTGGTTCAACAGAGAAGCAGGCAAAGTGGTTAGGGGGAGTCTTTCCACAGAGCCACGGAGAGCAGTCCCTTTCCTCCAAAAGGACATTTTTTAGATTAGTGATTACAGTCACCAAGGAGAGAATTCTTTTTCTTTTTTTTTATAATACCCACTGTGATTTTAAAAACATTTTTATACAATCTTTAAAGGTTATACTCCATTTACAGTTATTACAAAATATTGGCTCTATTCCCCATGTTGTATAATACATCCTCGAACCCTGTCTTACACTCAATAGTTTGTACCTCCCACTTCCCCACTCCACTGGTAATCACTGATTTGTTCTCTGTATCTGCAAGTCTGCTTCTTTTTTGTTATATTCACTAGCTTGTTGTAGTTTTTAGATTCCACACATAAGTGATATCAGACAGGATTTCTCTTTCTCTGACTTATCTCACTTAGCATGATACCCTCCAAGTCCATCCATGTTGTTGTAAGTGGCAAGATTTTGTTCTTTTTTATGGCTGAGTAGTATTCCATTGGATGTGTACCACATCTTCGGTATCCATTCATCCACCGAAGGACACTTAGGTTGTTTCCATACCTTGTCTATTGTAAATAGTGCTGCTATGAACACAGGGGTACATGTATCTTTTCAAATTAGTGTTTTTGTGGGCTTTTTTGAATATATGCCAAGGAGTGGGATTGCTGGATCACATGGTAATTCTATTTTTAGTTTTTCAGGGAACCTCCGTACTGCTTTCCACAGCCACTGTATCAATTTACATTCCTACCAACAGTGTATGAGGGTTCCCTTTAAGGAGGGAATTCTTAACTGTCTAATTCTAAAGGAATTACACATTTATCCCTGTATCATGACCCTTCCCATTAGCATGGATTGTCATACTTTCCAAGCACTCTAATAGCATCTAGGGCTCCTGTGAGGTATGGCCGTGTGGCCCATAAGTGGAGTCGCTGACCACTTCACCACCCAGGAACCAGGGCCCCGTGCAGCCAGGACTCACTCCAGCCTGTGTCACCAGGAATGGCTATGTTGGCCACCTCCACCCTGGTCAGTTCAAGTACAAATAGTCAGTTAAACATGAACCAGTGGGTGTGGTTTTGGGGCTCAGAGAGTCCCTGGCTCACCTGCCTGACTTGAAAATGTGGGGTCCAAGGCCAGCCCTGGGAGGCGATGACAGCCACCCCCGGGGAAGCTGCGCAGTGGACGTGTCTCAGCCACACAGGCTGCACAGGGAGCAGGACTCAGTCAGCTACATGCTCGCAAGCACACACTCAGGACAGCCCAAGACCCAGGTGACTGGTGGTGCCACGGTGATGACTGTCTTCCTACTAAGTAGCCCTGTTTTCAGTGACTTTCAGCCTTGCTCTGGGGCAGGGTGAGCTAATTCCAAGCAAGGCCTTTGCTTTCTGTTCATTCATGGAGGCTCAGGTGTTGAAAGCTGTTTCCTGGTGGCTCATGTGTGCACGTGTGTGTGCACTCTCCACTCTCTCGCTGGGGGCTCTGTCTGTAGCAGACAGCTGTCCTTGGGTCCTGACAATCCCACAGGGAAGAGGATGGCAGGTGGAGAGGGCTGGCTGGGAGCACATCCTCCACCCTTCTCCTGGGCCCCACTGCCAATACACGTGCACACACACACACACACACACACACACACACATACACACACACACACACATGTCCATGTATGTCCCTCACTGTTTGTCAACCAGACGACGCTGTCCCCTGGGTGTGTTTCAGGTGACACAGATCGTGGTGCTGTCGGTCTCATCACTGAGCTCTCCCCTTGGCGTCTGCATGTGTGATCACATGTGCATCTGGTTTACTGGTTCAGACCACTGCACAGTGTCCCAAGTGAATGCCCACAGCGTTTTGGGATCGGTGGCCCTGGGGACAGGCGCCCCTGGTCCCTGCTACCCATGCTCGCTCCCCTGGTCCCGCCAAGAGGGGCAGCTCAGTCACGAGGAGCTCCAGGTAGCTCTGCAGGTGGGGACCCAGATTACACCCTGTGTTAGTTTCCTGCAGCTACCAAAAAGGATACCACAAACTGGGTGGCTTAAAACCACAGAAATTTACTCTCTCCTAGTTCTGGAGGCCAGAAGTCCAAAGCTAAGGTGTCAAGAGGGTTGGCTTCTTCTGGGACTACGGGGAAGAATCTGTTCCAGGCCCCTATCCTAGTTTCTGGTGGTCTCTGGCAGTCTTTGGTGACCCTTGGCTTATAAAAGCAACACCCGATCTCTCCCTCAGTCTTTACGTGGCGTTCTCCCTTCACGCATGTCTGGCTCTGTGTCCAAATTTTCCCATGTCATATTGGATTAGGACCCAACCCTAAAGACCCCATCTTAACTTAATCACCTCTACAAAGACCTTATTTCCAAATGAAGTCACATTCACAGGAACTGGGGGTAAGGCTTCAACATTTTGCAGGGGATACCATTCAACTATGGCTGTTTCCAATCTCCCTCTGCCTTGTTATTATATAATTTTATACAGATCACTGAATTGGGGGCCCACCTGGATCATCAAAGTTATCCCTTCGGGTTTCCCTGGTGGCGCAGTGGTTGAGAGTCCGCCTGCCGATGCAGGGGACACAGGTTCGTGCCCCGGTCCGGGAGGATCCCACATGCCGCGGAGCGGCTGGGCCCGCGAGCCATGGCCGTTGGGCCTGCATGTCCGGAGCCTGTGCTCCGCAACGGGAGAGGCCGCAACTCTGAGAGGCCTGCGTACCGCAAAAAAAAAAAAAAAAAAAGTTATCCCTTCATCTCAGGATCCTTCACTTAATTATATCTGCAAAGATCCATTATCCAAATAAGGGCCCGCTCACAGGCCCTGGGGATTACAGCGCAGACATACTTTTCTTGGGGCCAAGGCTACCCCACTGCACCCCTGGGCAGTGGCGTGGGGACCTACCAGTTTTTCCCACATCCTTGCCAGGAATGGCTAGGACTGGATTTTCTACTTGAAGCCAAATGCATGGCTTGTGCCTGACTATGTCCGGTTAGTGAGTTTCTGTCAACAGGCTTTGCCCATTTTCCCTATTGGATTTCCATCTTTTCCAGGTTGATCTGTGGCTGTTTATGCAAAGGAGAACTTGGGAAAAAAGAATGAGATAGAGTGTCCGGGTCTGCACACAGGGGTCCCCGAGCCATCCTGGAAATAACTTGAAGGGGTTCACCATTGGGTTAGCGTCTTTGTGATGACTTTTGGGAGAGGAGCCAGAAATATGCTCGTTTTTACTAACAACATATAGCCATCTGCACTCCTCAGTGCCCCCGTGTAGCTCCTGTGGGGTCTGAGGGTCATTTGCCCCAACGCCCCTGAGAATTCAGAGACGAATGAGAAGCAGCAGTGTGAGTCAGAGCACAGTATCAACAGGTGAGCCTACCTGCTGCCTGGGTGCCTGGTGAGCCTGGCCTGGGGCTCGGAGCTCCGCCACTCTCTCCTGGTGCAGCCTGAGCTTGATGGATATGTCCTGTCCACAGCAAGGCTGCCCCGTCCCTGTGATCTCGTCCTTGAGGAGCAGAGCCGGTCTGCTCCTTGCAGGCAGGGAGATCCCCAAGAGAACCCACTCCATCTCCGTGGTTGCTCTGGGGACGCTGTTGGTCTTCCTTCTCCGGGAAGCATGCGGCTGGGAAGGGCTGGGCTCCAGTCACAAGCACTGCCATTCCCTGGGGGACGTGGTGCTGCATTTCTGAAGGAGCACTGGGAGAACCTGCCAGGCACCAGGGAGACGAGCTCCCATTCCTGTCCTGCAGGCGAAGCTCATGGATGCGCCCCGGAGCAGGGGACTCGGCACTGCCACCCCGTCCACAGTTCCCCAGCCTGGCCCCCTTGCCACATGCAGCGGGGATTCTGCACTCGTGGTTTCATTTCAGAGACGTACGCGCACGGGCCTGAGCTCGGGGAAGGCCCTCGGCCCCAGGACTCTCAAGCCCCTTGAAAACGCTGTTCATCACGCAAGTTTCCTTGGGTCTCTAGGGAAAACCGATTTTTTTCATCCTGGCTGACATGTTGCATCCTAAGTGCTCTCCAAAGCTAAACTCACTCCTGTCCGCAGGGCACTCCAAAACTGGAACAGCCGCTATATTTAACCACCGCCACTCCACCCCACATCCTGTTGCCATGACAACCTGCCTTCTAAAATTAGAAATGCAGCTCACCATGGGGTAGCTGCCAGGGGAAGAGCTACTCCGATTGCCTTAATCAACCCTCCGGCCTGGAGCTGGGGTTCCCTGGGCCCGGCTGTGGACAGACACCAGACACAGGCCTGTGACAGTCTCGCTGGTCTGCCCTTGAGCTGCCCTTGGGGTTCCCCCAGAGAGGGTGACGTGAGTCCACGCTGTGCACCCTCTGCCCCGCAGACACCTTCCCCAGCTCCCTAGAAGCGTGAACAGAAGTGTCCCTCCAGTCACCTCCCTGAGTGCCCCTTCCTCGCTTTTAGAGCAGCAGCCCTGACGGCATCTCACAGGACTCTTTACCTCTCAGGACCGACCCCCCGCTGCTGCCCACGCAGCCTGGCCACCGCCCACACAGGACACTGGTCGGGACCCTTGACTCGTGGTTCTCCCCACCGCCACCCACCCTGTCAGCCCCCGGAGATGTTTGCACCCCCTGCCTCACGTGCCCCCTCCCTTCCAGATTCCTCCTCAAGTCTTCTCTCGTCCTTGGATTACCGGCCGGTCCCCTAACAAGCTGCCCCTTAGGGACCCCTCCAGTCTCCACCTACACCACCACCCCTGGGTGCTTCTAAAAGGGGTTCCCCGGAGAGACTAAGTTCTGCTCGGCTCTCCCTGTTCCCTGCGTGGGCGAGGTTCTGGACCACTGGACCCAGAATACAGCTCACCCAGCTGTATTTGTAATTATCACACGGTAACTGATTTGGGGGGTTTGGGGTGTATAGTTCCATGGATTTTAACAGATCTGTGTCAGCGCCATCACAGTCAGGATGTGGCCATCACCCACTCCATCAGCCCAGGAAACCCCTGCTGCTGACCCTTTGTAATCATACCCTACCCCACCCCTCACCCCTGGAAACCACACCATCACTGCGTCCTTTTGAGAACAGCAGGTACATGGAATCCGGAGACTTTGAGATTGGCTTCCTTCACTCAGCACGATGCCTTTGAGATCCGTCCAGGTGGTTGCCTGCATCGTTGGTAGTTAGTCCTTTTTACTGCTGAGCCGTGTTCCATGATAGAGATATACCAGTTTGTTTAGCCATTCAACTATTAAAGGACATTTGGGGTTTTCCAATCTTTTGTGGTTACAAGCAGAACTGCTATAAACATCCATGTACAGGTTTTGTGAGCATAATTTTCATTTATCTAGGGCAAAAACCCTGGAGAAGGATTGCTGAGTCCCAAAGTAGATACGTGGTTAGCTTTCTGTCCACTGTGTCTGTACCATTTTGCATTCCTGCCAGCCACGTGTGATCTCCCATCACTCCTCATCCTCGCCTGTACCAGGCACCATCAAATCACACCATTCTAAGAGACGTGCTTGGCCAAGGTCACGGGGCTGCCACCAGGTTTTAAGAACAATGCTGTTTTCCTTGGGAATAACAGAACATTTCATTTAACTAATGCCCCATCCCCTAATGGGCGCTAATGTTTTGCTTATGAAGAGCTGGCTGAGGTTTCTAAGGTCTGTGTTTTATAGGGGATCCATCCAGGTGACCCAGTACAGATTCCTGGAGAAATTTGTCAGGATTGTCACCACCGACAAAGAATAAAGCTTCGCCAGTGTGGATGACAAGCCTGGCCCCTGAACTGCTGCACGGAATCCTCCCAGCTCCACGGTGCGGGCATTTCCTCTGAGCGGCTCGCCCAAGGACACGCAGGTTCAGAGTCAAGTTTACAAGCAGTCAGAGAAGCTGAAGTTGCAGGTCCCTGGCTCACACAGGTCCCTGCTAACGGAGACGGATCCTCATGAGAAATGCCTTAAGTCTGCCTCGTGAAAAGCCATCCACCTGTTCCAGAGAGAGCAGAGAGTTTAGAGTGTCACTGGCTCAAAGAGCATTTACCCATATCCACTACCCAAGAAAATGCAAAACATGCTGACCTCTTAAAGCTTGGGTATAAAAGAAATATGAGAGAGTTTTTTCTGAATTTAACAACAATACTAAAATTTCCTCTTGACGTCAAGTTGCAAAGTTAAAA
The DNA here is from genome assembly GCA_004363435.1 of Platanista minor. Classification (NCBI taxonomy): domain Eukaryota; kingdom Metazoa; phylum Chordata; class Mammalia; order Artiodactyla; family Platanistidae; genus Platanista; species Platanista minor. The sequence continues at coordinate 21,404 of RJWK010011276.1, read as the reverse complement.
TTAACTTTTATAAACTTTCAACACTAAAAAAACGTCAACCACGCTGATGGAGACTGCATTATATTTTTTATTGTCTTTATAGGAAATGACACTATGTAATTATAGGAAGAGGCCAACCAAAAATATACAGCAAAAAATAGGCAGAAAAGTATGGCAGGCAGATAATTATTAATGATGAATGGTGGTGTTCTTCCAGTTTTTGTGATGCTTGCAGTGTTTGTCAGCTTTTAAAGTACTGTCATTGGTTACAGTATTTTTCTCATTCCAAATAAATATTCACTTACATTTATATTTGCAATTTTTCTCTCTTTCGCTTATTTGACTCCCAAGGTTGGCAAATCTTTAGACCCTGCGCACGGTAGGGCCCATTGCATGGGTGGGGTGTCAGAGCCAGAGTGTAGGACTTTTCTCACTTCTCCTGACTTCACAGCAGATGCAGGAGACAGACAAAGCTGGGGGCGGGGGGCGCCCAGCACAGCCTCAGGGTCTTTCGATTGGGGCCAGAGCCCACAGGGCACACCTGAGCACTAGCTGGGCCACTGGGAAGTGGCTGCTGGCAGATCTGCTGGTGATATTCTCCTCTGAGTGGGGGTGAGGGGGACAGGTCTGTTCCCAGAGCCCCACAAACGCTTCACTTCATTTTGTGGCCTCTTGAACACCCTGTGCCCCTGCTTGTGAGAGGCAAGCTCTCCTGCGACAGAGAACAGGGAGGGAAGCGCTGTCCTGCACTCGAGCCGTGAGCCCACCCCACAGGGGAAGATGAGGTTTCCTCCCTGGACACAGTTTCCGTCCTTCCATCCTGATTCACAGTCAGCTGGTCTTGTCATCACAGTTGGAGCAAAGCCTAATAGACGTGGCTGGGATGTGAGGCCAGAGGGTGATTATTCTAAGCTAAAGCTACCTTTGTTTGGTGTTCTCTGACATCCAGCGGACGTAGGGTCGCCAGTCCCAGTGGGCGGGTGGGTGGCCTCACCCGGCTCTCCTGGTGTATTTCACAGGTAGTTCATCCCAGCAATGCAGCCGGAGAGCCTCGTCACAGTCACCTACTGCTGCATAACAAATCACAATTCTTAGTGCTCAAGACAACGGCAATAATTCCTTTGCTCTCGAACCTGTAATTTGAAAGTGGGGAGGGGATTGGGCAGCTCCCTCTGTGCTCTGGACCCCAGCTTAGATGGCTTGTGGGCAGAGGTCTAGGGTCTTCGAATTCTCCCTGTGGCAGACACACGGCGAGAACACGGCGGCTGGGTTACCAGGGTGGGGGTCCCATGAGACAGATAAGCCATCTCGCTGTGTGTGTCCTGGCCCTGGATGTTACGGGGCATCACTTCGGCAGCGCTGTGCTCAGTGAGGCGGCCCGCAGGTCTCATGTCTCAAGAGAAGAGGAAAGAGATGGGGAACTGCATGTTCTGGGGCAGGCGGGTCGCAGGGCCAGAAGCCTGCCGTCGGGGAGGCCTGTGCGTTGGGCCCAGGTACCTTGGGGCCTTAAAAGGGGGCTTTCATGGCCGGGCAGCACACGAGCCAGCTTGTTTGCTGGAGTGGATTTCCTGGGGGTGCTGGTGGGAGTGTTCCAATAACTTCCCAGGAAACCCTGGCCCAGCTCTGGCCCTGAGAGGTACAGCCCTGCAGGTGCTGTCTCTGCGGGTCCCGCTTCCACAAGAGCACGTGAATCCCCCCACCCTGATGACCACTGGGAAAGGTATTCAGTTCCAAGATTTGAGTCCCACGCACATAAAAGGAGTGGCTCTTGGGTGTTTTCAGGGTCATGATCTCGACATTGTTGCCTGATAACCCTCACGGTTGAAGGAATCAAGGTTGATGCTGTGTCCTCTGAAGGACAGGCATTCCTGTTTTGTCCCCCTCATCTCCCCTCCCCTGCCCACCCCCCAGTTCGAGCAGGTGGTCAGCGGGGCTGTGCCTGTTGCCTCAGGGGAGGGACTGGCTCGGTGGAAGCAGAAATTATATCCCCAGTGAGACTCTGGATTTTGTTTTCAAACCCTGAGCCCTGGGTTTGAGTGCACTACTGGGATCTTAGCCACAGGCAAGACGGAGAATAGTTCCCAGAGAAAGGACGGAGCTTCTCCTGGGTGAGGTCCTGGAGCAAAGGGTCTGGGCCCTGAGAGGCGAGCCTGGCCACGCCCTGTCCCACTTTTCCTGGGCACGCGGCTGGACGGCCCTCCTGCTTCCCGTGCTCGGTGGACCTGCGGCAAAGGTGAGCGTGTGTGACTCATGCCTCCCTGTAACAAGAAGGGCAGAAGGGACCCTGGCTCGGCCCCCCTCTCCCCATGAGGCGCAGCCTCCCATGGCCCCCAACAGTTCCGCCTGCCGGGACTCATGGCTGTGCAGCCCCCTCCCTCTGAGTCCAGACTGGACCACTGACTCACTTCTAACGTAGGGCCCACGGCAGGAGTGATGGGGTAGGTGGAACGAGGCTGTGGCTTCTGCCTGGGGGAGCTCCCTCCTCCCTCTTGGCCCACCTTCATCCCTGGTGCTCTCTCTCTCTCACTCGAATAGAGCCAGTGGCCGTGTGAGCTGCCCTATGGGGTCCAGGCAGCCAGGAACTGAGGGTCCAGCAGCCTCACTTATACACGAGGGAGGATCTGAAATCTACCAGCAACCACGTGAGCTCGGAAGTGGGATGTCCCACACTTGCACCTTCGGATGGGATCAGAGCCCTGCTGATAGCTTGACTGCAGCGTCAGGAGACCCTGCAAGGCAGAGGCTCCCAGGTGTGCAGGGATGGATTTCTGACCCACAGAGACTGTGGGCTATAACTGATGTTTTCTTAAGCCACTAAGTTTGGGGGGTACTTTGTTTGCAGCAATCGATGAATACGTTCCCACCTGCCAGCTGAACGCAGGGTGCTTCTCCACCTGTGGGAGGGCAGGGCAGGTGCAGAAAGCATCCCCTGACCAGGAGCAGCCAAGGTGGACGGTTAAGTGAGCGAGAAACAACAGCTACCACAGCAGGCGGCCGAAATGCGCTCACTGCGGCTACCGCATCATTCCGCTCCCTTCCCGGGGTGTGTGGTGTCTCCAGGCAGAAGGGCCTGTGTCACTTAGGAATAGATGAGGCTACAGGGTTAAGAGACCCGAAAGCAAAGGCTTAGACGGATCGGTGTCCTCCCTCAAGCAGCAAGCAGTTTGGGGGCAGGTGGCCGTCGGCATTGATTCCGCAGGGCCATGATAGTCCAGGCCCTTCTCCTTCTGGCCCTGCTTGTGTCCACCTTCAGCGGGCAGTGCCAGCTGCTTGGCCTTTTGCACGAGGAAAGGGAAAGCATCCCCAGAAGGGCCTGGCGAGCTTCCACTGTTTCTCACTGGTCAGTGCTGTGTCACTGGTAGCTCCTGGCTTTATCCCCCAGAGTAGAGGGTCTTCTCAGATGATTTCCCCCCCAAATGCAGAGTCCTGGCCTTGCTGGATGCACCCGCTTCCTGCTGATGCTTTATTCTTTTCCAAGCAGCAAAGAGGGGTGTTGCCTGAATACCTGATTTCTAGTCAAGGTTCAGAACTTGACTTCATTTGTGACTTTGGCCGATTTTCTTTGCTTCTCTGGGCTCTGGTTTTCCCAGGGAGAAAGCCGAGCAGCACTGTCAGCACGGTCAGTTAATGTCCCTCCAAAGTAATCTTAAATGTGACACGGACGTGACGTTCTCTTGTATGAGGAGGCCTGGTTGGGACCTGTCTCAGGACCTGCTAAATAATCTGGAAATTTCAAGACCCATGGAGAATAGGAGGCCTGGGAAGAAATGGCAAAGGAAGCAGAACAAATAAAAGTTTAAAAAACTAGATTATTTCTCAGAAGGAAGAGAAGCATTTGGGTGAAGGAATCTATTTTATCAGAAAAAAAAGGCTCCCTGGGGAAGACTAGAGGTGAAGATGAGGGCAGAAATCCCTCCGGTTGGGGGACTCTGGGCAGTAGTAGCCTGCCAGGTGATGGGGGGAGGATGGTGACATGGAAAAGGTCCATATGGCAGAGACAAGAGCCGCCAGGATCAGCTCTGCAGATTCCCTCTGCATCAACTAGAATTCCTCTTGGGCCAAAAGACATATTTGCTGCGAAGGCAAATCTGGCTGAGGATACCTCCACTTGCATGTGTTTCTTTAAGTATAATTTCAACTTCTGGGCCAGGTGAGTCCTCCCCTCCGGCACCCGTGAGCAGGTGGCGCTTCTCCCACAGGCGATGGTCTCACCCCACCATCTCCGACGACCCGCACTTCTCCCCCAGAAGCTACATGTCCTGCAGATGTACCGACTCCCTGAACAGCCCGGCTCTCTCCGTTTTACAGACCTGTAGGGCAGACTTTGCTTTGTAAGTGTTGCTGCACACACTTTTGGGTGACCTTGCTGGCATGTCCTGGGAGGTCCGACCCCTTTTTCTGAAGCTCCCACATGGCTGTGCACCTGGACCATGGGAGGAGCTCACGGTGCTCCTGTCGGACCAGGTATCAAGTCACGAGGCAATGCGGCTGCTCTGGACAAGCCCTGACGTTGTTCTCCAAGGTCACAGGCAAACACGATGAGCCAGCAGGAGAGGTCAGCTACTGCCCACTTCTGTGGCTCCGGGGAAAGTGATGGAGTTGGTTGACACACATATCTGCCGGGGGGGCATGGGTCCCCATCTCTATCCAGGGAGGCCTTTGCCAAGTAACATCTTTCTCATACTGTGGGGCCTCTGTCTTAGATGTGCCAACCGCTGAAAGAGATCCAACATCACTTAGGACTAGGGAGCATCCAAGGGTGAAAACGAAGGACCCATGACCCTGTCCACTGCCCAGGGGACAAGGAGGCCCTGCCATCCGCTGCAGGTCATATATGCCACAGCGTGGATGGTCGGATTGACTTCAACCAGTTTCTTGCCGGGTCGGGGGTAACAGACGAAACCTCAGGCTGGGCAACAGTCTTAGGACAAAATCTCCAGCTTCGTGTGAACCAAGCTGACCTCAGGGTCAGAGGAAGCAGTCACTGTGCCTGCGGTGGTGCCCCGAGCACCTTACATGGCCAACCTAGTCTTGGGAAGAGGTGCAGGTACCAACCCATTTTCTAGACGAGGAAACCAAGGCCCGGAGACGGGAAGTGGCTAGGGAGTTTATACTCCAGGTGTCAGGACAGCATGCAGACCCCGAGGTTCTGTGGCCCGAGGGACCTCTTCGCGGGGCTCCGGCAGCAATTTTAAGGGCTGGTTGGGGGTGGGCTGCTTTTTCTCCCCCACCTTCCCTGGGGCAAATTCTCCCAACCTGCCCTGCCCTGCCCCACCTCCTCCCGCCATCCTCCTGCCCTCCCGCAGGGTCCGCACGTGCGAGACCTGGCCGTGTGACCCCAGGGACCCCCAGGCTCCAGGCAGCATTCTGCCGTGGCTCTTGACTTGGCCACGAAGACTTCTCCACCCTCCAGGAGACAGCTGAGTGGCAAGGCCCGTCTCTCTCCCTCTCGCCCGCTTCTTTCCCGCTCTCTTCCTCTGCCTCTGTCTCTCTCTCTCTCTCTCTCTCTCTGGCTGCCTCTGTCTCTCTGTCTTTTTCTGCCCAAATCACAGATTGGTGAACTTAGTAACTGATTGCTGTTATTTTAAATCTCCCAGTTCAGGAGGGACAGGCCCCATATCAGCAGGTACCTAGAACAATACGTCAGCCCATTTCACAGGTTCAAATTCATCTGCATTATTGAGTGCCTGCTGGGGCCAGAGCTGTCTTCCCCTCACTCTCTCTTTGCCCAAGACCACGGGGCAGTAGACCTGCTGGACAAAGCCTCCCTGCGTGGCGGGTCCATCCCCTACACCCCCTGTTCAGCTGCTTACTGGAGGAGTGTTTCCAGGTGTTTCGCTGTGGTGTCCATGGGGAGCAGGGTTAGATGGGGGAGCAGACGAAGGTACGTGGAGGAGACCCAGCAGCCTTGTTTATTCCCAGTGCCCTTGGTTTTGGCTGAGGGGCAGGTTTTCAGGGCAGCCCCATCTGGCCGTCACTGCCCATGGCAGGGATGGTGTCCATCACCCCAGCCCGTGGAAGCACTGAGAGGTGGTGTGTCCTGTGTCCTCTCGTTCACCACGACTCCCTGCTGGAGTCAAGCTGTCCTTCCCTCTCACGGGTCCAGGAGCTGGCTGGGGGCAGGGCTATAGCCTCTCTGGGCACCTGTGACCCAGCGAGAGGCACTGGGTACCTCTAAGCTCTCATGTGTTCAGTAGACCCTCCAGCTGGTGGGGGAAGGGCTCAGCCTCACTCCAGGCCACGTTCGAGCAGTAATGTGAGGGTGCATTGCAGCCAGCTTGGCAGAAACAAGATCGCGTGATTCAGCTTGAGAAGCGTAGCTTGTTCTCAGAGTTGGCCCCTCCCGCAGGACATGGGGAGGGAGGCTGCTCCCAGGGGCAGCCACGCCCTGAAGTGGCCCAGACCTGCCCCCCTAGTCCGGCCCCGCCTCCGTCTCCTCCTTCGCTGACTCAGCTTCCCCGGAAGGTTGCCTTCAAATTCCCATCTGTTCCCACAGCCTCTTCGGCTGGGGGCAGCCAGTTCAGTCAAAAGAAAAGCAGGCCAGATGCTGTAGGTGACATTTTCTTGGCAATCCCAGGAGAAAACAGGAATCTGGACCCACGAGAAGTGCTGTGTGCAAGTGAGGAGGCCGCCCCCCGCACCTCCGCCGGGGTCTGAGCTGGGGGCTGATCAGGGACCCCCCTGAGGGGTTGGGACGGTGCCATGGAGGGCCCATGCCAGGCCCGTCCTCCATGGCCCTTCTCTGGGCACTCACGCCCAGAGAGTGCCCGCATCTTCACGCTGATTTGGTCTCACACTGGCTGTTGGCAAAGATGAACCAAAGGCATATCCAAGAGGAAGCCACAACAGATATTGCCTACTGGGGGGGAGGGAGGTTTCAAAGTGAGTCAGAATCAATGAATTTCACCCAACACCTTTTGTGTCTGAATATTCCTGTTATACGTGTGTAGTAGGTGCAAAAATTTCTCTCTCACCACAGTCACACGCCATGGAACGGGTGCCTTTCTTTCGGCATCACTGCTTGGGTCTTGCTCCAGGGGCCCCGCCAGCCCCTGGGCCAGCCTCTCCCTGATCATCCCAGAGATCAGCCCATGAGGCAGAAGTTCGGCCCCTCAGATGGCACCTCCCTCCCTCCCTCCACCCCTTCCCCTGATGGTGGTGTACCCACGGGGGCTGGGGTGGTCGGCTCAACAGAGGCCATGGCTGGGAGGTGGAAAGGGGACCCCTGGGCCTTGGATGAAATCTGGAGCTTCGCCGGCCTCTGATGGGGGTCCTGCCCCTGGGTGTTTTCCCACGTCTCTGTGGGAGCCATGGCTGGTTCCCATGTGCTCTGCTCTCTGCCCCACTGGCTGCTGTTTCCTGTTGCTTCTTTTACCCTCTGGGGCCTCTGGGTCTGGGTCCCTCTGTGTCTGTAGGACCGGTGACGACCTCGGGTGGCCAGGTATGTGTGCCTGGGGCCCCCCCGCCCACTCAGCGAATGCTCAGTAATTGCCCAAAACTGCAAGTCCCAACACACAGCCACATGCTAACGTGCTATTTGACCACTGGAGTTTTGTTATGACAGACGCCTTCAGGGAAACCGCAGCTGGAACGGCGTGCGGCCCATCGACGCAGCCCTGAACCTGGCAGACACTGGCTCCCAGGCTCGTGGATGCTGAGAAGAGGCTGCGGGACAGACAGCACCACGCAGTGGTGACCCGGGCGCCATCTGGCATGGAGCACCCTCAGTCCGAGCCACGTCAGCAGCAGTTTGGGAGGTGGCGGCCCCAGGTGACACCCCCCGCCCCCGCCCCCAGCATCCCGTGGTCATCGCTGCCCCTAAGGACTGAGGGCTGGGAGCAGCGTTCGGAGCTGCATGAGGCCCAGAAATGAAGGCACAGGGGTGTCTGGAAACCCCTCCCTCTTTTCACAGACGGAGAAGCTGAGGCCGAGGAAAGTGCAGGCGGAAGCAGGCCCGAGGCTGACTGCCGTCCAGGAGCATTTCTACTGCGAATTCTGAATGCCCAGCAGCATTTAAAGCTTTACTGAGGTATAATTTACATGCCATAAAATTCACCCATCCTAAGTCTACAGTTTCATGATTTTGAGTAAACTCACAGATTTGTGAAACCGGTGTCATGCTCCAGTTTGGGGACATTTCTGTCACGCCCCAAATGCCCCTCCAACCTTTCCGAGGTCAGGCCTCCACCGCGTCCACCCTCAGCCCCAGACACTGCGGGTGGCTTCCCGTCTCTCCCGGTGGCACTGAGCGGACAAGAGGCGACACATCCGAACCCCAGCTGGTGGTCAGGCCGGTGTCTCTGGCCGTGATCTGCGCAGTCCACAAAAGGGGCCCCTGCAGCTTGGTGGTCTGCAATCTCCACCTTGAAACGCGGGAAGGAAGGTGGTCATGCAGAGAGCACTGAACAGGGCCCTGGGGCAGAGCGCTGTGCTCTTAGGAAGGCTGTAATAATGCAGTGGGAAATTACACGTTCGTCCCTCCCCAAACACAAAAGCAGACCTCCATCTCCTGCAGAGCTGCTGAATTCTGCCAAGCAGCAAACAAATCACAAACACCGCCACCAACGGGAAGAGAAGGGAAAATTAGAACGTCGGGCATGGCGGCCTTTGTGCCAGGAAACACGCTGTCGGGAACTGAGGTGGGACTCAGGGCCCATCACACCCCTGCCAGCTGGGGGCTGGAGGCCCTGCAGAGGCCTTGCCCCTGCAGGCAGTCCTGGCAAAGCCCCTCAGAGCCTGCCCACGTGAAGCTCAGGCAACAGGAGCTGGGAGCGGGGCCAGGGTGACGCACGGTTGCCATGGCACGTCGAGGGACGTATCCCAGCGGAAGGGTGAGAGCACAGAAAGCTGCCGTTGCCACATCTCTGACTGCGGCCACTGCGGACGTGCCCACTCCGGCCCGCCCCGCCCCTCGCCCAGCAGAGTTCGCATGTACCCCCTGCACAATCGCGTGGCCCAGGCTGACAACCAGGGAAGGGGAGAGGGGCACCAGCCTTAGACACACGGAGCCCAAAGCCTGCACACCAGACCCCCTCGTGAGTCACCAAGCCCCGCTTCCCACCTCCTCAAGGTTAGGAGCGGTCACGGAACTCGTTCGAGTGAACAAATGTCACCGTGAGTGGTGGGCTCACCACTAAGCCTCCTCCATCCCTGCTGGCCGGGCCCCGACCAGGGAAACCCAGAAACGAGGCGATGGAGAAGGCACAGCCCTCGGCAGCTTGGGGCCAGGACGCCCCCATGGAACGTGGGACCTGCCACCACCAGCCGGACTTACGCAGCAGGAACTGCACTGCACTGTGCTGAGCCACTGGGGCTTCTGGTTTTGCCTTTACGGGAGCCTGTGTTGCATCGTCTTGTTACCTCCTCTGATACAGCAGGGCTCCCTCTGCCCGGGACACGCACCCCAGCCCCCGGGCCAGAAACGGAGTCTGTCGGCATCCCGGTGCTAGAGCCCAGCGGTGACGGGTCAGGCGGCCGCGTCCGGTCCTGCGTTGCCATTTCTGCAGGAGCCTCACTTGAGCCTTCTGTGCCTCGGTTTCTTCTGTAAACTGGAGATCAGAGCAGATCCTTCACTCAGAAGGGTCGTCGGGAAAATTAAAACATGCTCACCCTGAGATGCGTGTGCAGCCGTGCCAGCCCCGGAGGAGCTGCCAGGGAGGGTCCTGACGCTGTGCGCTGTCCAAGGAGGGAAGGAGCGGGTGGAAACAACGCCGCCTGCTGCTCCAGGCGGGCTGTGAAGACCCACCTGAGTCTGCATTTTTCCGGCTAGTTATTCTTCCTCTCATTCAGGGCCCATCTGCTCAATTTAACAGGAAATCGGGATCACCTTGTCCACTTGTGCCAGAGCCCCTGGCCCTCAGTCCCAAAGGCCTTCCCGCTCTGGGCTCCAGTGCAAGAGAAGTAGGCAGGCAGGTCTGCCCACCGTCACCCTGGTTCTGCCTCTGCTGCGTGGGGTCCCTGTGGATTCCCCCTCACTGCCCAGGGCATCTCGCCTGCTGCTGCGGGGCGTCTTCCTGGGCCGCAGCTGTGGGTTCCACCGCGTGGGGACACTCTACCATCAGGCTCCGGAGGTGGGGCCGCTGCACGGGGGCAGCTCCCAGCTCCAGTAAGCCATCCAATAAGCTGTCCACCCTCAGCTCAGGGCTCACCAGGCAAGACGGTCCTGACGAGGTCCTTCAGGACCCTTGGTCTCCGTTGCTATCAAGGCACTGGAGCTAGAGCTATCTCAAGAATCAGAGAAGATTTTAAACTATTGACATAGGGAAGGAAGGGACTGGAGACTTGCCCTCTTTCCTCCCAGGGCTGCAGGGCAGGCAGTTTCTATTGGGCATCAGGGGTCCCTGTGTACAGAGCTGTCTTCTCATTTTAGGCTCCAGTGACTACGAGGAACTAGTCAAGGTTCCAGGGGAGTCACAGGCACCTGTGTGCCAAAGGACGGTCCACATCCACCTCGAACTACAAGTGCCTAGAGACTTCTCTTTGCTTCATGCCTCCTCAAGGCCTCTGGTGGACAGGAAGGGTGGTGGAGGGAGGGTGGGTGAGTCAGTCAGTCCTGGAATCCTTGCATTAAGTCTCTCGTGGGGCATCCAGTGGGAGTTAGGGTAGGTGCCCTGGCTCCCAGGAGAAGTGCCTGGGTTGAAAGCTGAGACTTGGGTGGGTTCTGGGCTCAGTCAGACGTTCCTGAAAATGGAACAAGAGGCGGCACAGGAGACGCTCAAGAAGACAAAGTTTATTATACTCACAGGTCCTAGAGGCAGGTCTGCAGGGCCACGTGGGGAGCACCGGGGGGTCAGGAGGCAGGAGGGGTAAGATAAGCCACCACCTTTCTTGGAGTTTCTGCAGGAAACGCAAGGCAGGGCAGGGTGAGGGCCTAGGGTAGGCTTGGATGAACAACTCCTGAGGCTTTGGGACACAGGCTGGCCCCTAGCTGCCTGGCACATGGCCCTGTGGTGATGCAGGCAGAGGACCACTGCCCCCTGGGGTACCTGGGCAGAGAGAGGACGTGTGGGTCTGGGCAGGGTGCTTGGTGGGCAGGGCATCATCCTGCCTGGGCCCTTTGCTGTTGGGAAGAACAGGCCGGCCCTGGTAGGGGTGGTCTCTGCCCAGCCAGAAAGGGTTTTAAGATGTCAAAACATCATAAAGTACAGAAAATCAGAATCGGAAACAGTACGGGGGGTTGTCAGAAAGACTGAACTCAGGTGTGGGCTGGGATGTGGTGGGAGGGAGCTCTGGCTTTGGGGCGGGGAGGCTCCACCTCCCCCCCGCCCCCGCAGATGCCGATTCAGGCTGGGTGATGCTGGGAGGAGGCTCTGGAGCTCAGGGACCTGAGTCCTAACTTGTGAACATAAATCGGATGGTTAAGTCACCGATTTGACCTTGGCTGTCTTGTGTGTAAGGTGAGTGGGTTCAACGAGTTTTCCCAGGCGTGCCTTTTGGTTTAGGTGGCCTGCATGAGTGCCCTGTGGCTGCTATAACAAAATGCCACAGAAGGATCACAGATTGAAATGGATTCTCTCACAGGGTGAGGGGTCTGAAGTCAGGGTGCCGGCAGGGTTGGTCCCTCCGGAAGGCGTTCCTTGGCCAGTGGCCGCCTCCACTCCCGTCTCTGCCTCCGATGTCTGTGTCTCCTGTGCTCTCCTCTGCTCATAAGGACACCAGTCCCTAGACAGAGGGTCCTCCCTAGACCCAGGATGATCTACTCTCACCATCCTTAGCTATTTACATCTGCAAAGATCCTATTCTTAAATCAGGTCACATTCTGCAGGTCTTGGTGGACATGAGGCCTCACCTCGCTTATGACCCCAAGGAAGCATCAGAGGTCCCCTGGTGATGAAAATGATGGATTTGGAAGGTTAGTCCATAACCCCATGGAACTAGGGCAGGCAGGATGCTGTGCCCTGGGTGTGGGGTGGTGGGGACCACCCTAATGTGGGGGCAGAGGGAAAGGACAAGGGAGACCCTCTGAGGAAGGGACGGCAGGGCCTGGGACCCTGAAGCACCAGCACCAAGATGGATGAGTCACGTTTCGGGTCTCCACCAGTAGAACCACCTGAAGCTAGAGTTCTGACTTGGCGACATTTTGCAGAATCAGGCGGAACCAACTAGGATGTCCTTCCCTTTTAGACGAGGAGGAAAGAGCGGAGGAAAGAGGGGCCGAGGACAAGACCGGGCTCCAGATCCAGGACCCACCTCTGCGAGGCCCTCACTGCAGTCTCCAGCCTCTGGTCTCAGCTTCTCAGGTGTTCATGGAGGATGTGCACACATTTGGGGACCATCCTTCCACCTCTCAAACTGCAGTGTCTGGATACTTCTGTCCTCTCAGCCCTAAAAGAAGTTCTTCAGAGGGACCTGGCCCAGGAACAGACCCTGGGTTTCCTACACGAGCAGAAGGGGAAATCTGCCCTGAGAAATCAAGTCAGACCTAGACTCACCTGACCGTGTTCTCTGAACCGGTGGCACCCCATAAGCAGGAGGACACCCCACAGAGGCTCACGGGAGAGCAGGGCTGGGGGCAGCAGCCAGGCAACCACAGGCCTCACGCGAAGCTTGTGGACAGATTTATTTGCCTCTGAACTTGAAAACCACAAGCTCCACCTTGGACTGAGTACCATGTTAATAAACCCAGAAAGTCAGATTCCCGGGAGAACAGTCACGCATTTCCTTTAGCTGCTTTCACGGGATACACAGAGAACCTGTAACCACCACGTAAAGGGCGCTCGGCCACCGTGTCCTTCAACGTGACATAAAAAGACGGTAGCTTTCTAGACCTCAAACATGAGCCTCGTGAATTCTCCAGAAATGCTCCGAAGGCCCGTGATGCTGGGAAAGCAACTGCAGATATTTTTTATGGCAACTCCATCCTCCTTCCAAATCTTAAAGCCACTGGGACCCCTGCCCTCCTGGTCACTCACAAACCACAGCTCTTTCATGGAAGGACTTTCTTTCTTTTTTTTTTTTTTTTTGCTGTACGCGGGCCTCTCACTGTTGTGGCCTCTCCCGCTGCGGAGCACAGGCTCCGGACGCGCGGGCTCAGCGGCCATGGCTCACGGGCCCAGCCGCTCCGCGGCATGTGGGATCTTCCCGGACCGGGGCACGAACCCGTGTCTCCTGCATCGGCAGGCGGACTCTCAACCACTGTGCCACCAGGGAAGCCCCAGGACTTTCTTTTTTTTTTTTTTATTGCACCTTGGTTGACCAGTTTGAGCTAGGGTCCATTCAAATGTCATGGTAAAATCCTGAAAGGTGAGGTGCAAAATCAACCTAGGCAGCGGAGAGAGAGGCTCTGTGGGAGCAGCTGGGATTTAGTTTCACGCCTGTGAATACGGCCCTAGAACTCAAGATGCTTCCTGGGAGTCTTTACACAACACCCAGCAGCCGATGGGAAGTGGGTCTGGTCTGCACCTCTGCCACTTACGGGACCTCAGTCCAGTAGTGACCTTCTCGAAATTCCATTGCACATCTTCAAAATTTGGAATTAATAAAATTGCTGTGAGATCCCATTAAATGAGATTTAATTGATGCCGGGTCAGTCGTCCTCCTGGGCGGGGGGTGGGGGGCGGTGGTCAAGATGTTCCCAGGACAGAGCAGAGAGGAGAGCGCTGCCCTGAGCGCCAGCAGGCCCTGGGGGTGGCCAGCTGTGGTCCTGGTGGGCTGGGGGCAAGCCCAGCCCTGGCTGGGGGGGCCTCCCTTCTGACCATCAGGGGCTCCATTTCTTCTCCTCTAGAGATAGAGAATCAGTTTATCTCCTACGTCTCCATGTTTCCATCTTTGCCTTTTTGTACCTCCTTCTGGAACATTTTTCTCTACCAAGATTTCTGGTGCGTGTTTTGTCGCTTTGCTTTACGACTTGATAAGCTCATTTTCTTTCCCGGGAGCTGCTCCTGCTCCCCACTCGCAGCACCCCCTTCTCATTTTGCGGATGCTCTAGCCTCCGTCATCACCGCAGAGACGGACTGGTCCTTCTTCAGAACTTTCGCCTGTTCCCTGTATGGTCTCCATCTCCCTCAGGCTGAGCCCTCTTTATTTTTCTGGGTCTTCTCCTTTCTGTTGCAGGCTTTCTGAAATACATGAACCGACAACCCAGGACACCGGATATTTGAAAGACTGAAACAAAGGAAATACCAGCTGGGGGCAGGGCTCTGACTGGTTGAAGCCAGAACGTGGACGGTGGGGACAATTTATATGGGGACACCAATAGCCACACAAGCTATTTGGGCCACCCGTTTACTCAATAAGTATTGAGTGCCAGGCTCTGTGCCCTAAACAATTCATTTCATTTCTTTACAGAAAAGCTGTCCCTCTTTTTCGCTTGTGGCGAGGAAAGCCTGTCTGATAGGAGCTCTGTGTCCGGAGGTAGAGGCGGGGCTGGGGAGGTGGATAGCTGGCCACGGAGGAGCCCTGTGCTCAGTCTACCTGTCTCCTCGAGCCGGGCCTGGAGTGTTCTAGAAGGAGCATCCTCCAACCCACTCCGCCGTCACAGGCCACCACCTGCCCAGCGCCCGCTTTGTTGCCGTGAGCTCATTTCCTTTCCCTGTGCTGCTGCTGTGAGGTAGGGGAGGAGGCGAGCAGGATGCCGGGGAGGAGGGCTGGCTGTGTTGGGCCTGCCCGAACCCTCCTGCTGGGCTCAGCTGTGCACCAGGACAGCCTGGGGAGCATTTTATTTATTTGCTTATTTATTTAGTTATTTGCCTTTTCACACTATGCTTTTAATTTTTTTTAATACATAGTTTTATATGTATTTATTTTGTTTAACTGGGCTATAGTTGCTTCATAATGCTGCGCTAGCTCCTGCTGCATGGTGAAGGGAACCAGCCATACGTATACACATATCCCCTCCCTTTTGGATTTCCCCCCCGTCCAGGTCACCACAGAGCACCCAGCAGAGTTCAGGGGAGCAATTTAGGATTCTCCCTCACTCTGGAGAAGCTTCACCCTGCCCCCCAGAAGAGGTAGGGGCAAATAGGAGGTGTGTCTCACCCACAGGAAGCCTGGTGCCGCCCCTGCAGGGTCACCTGGGCTGGACTCCTCTTGGGGGCTGAGACCCCTGCAAGATCTGTGGCAGTGGTCGGGGAGCTCTCCAGCCGTGCTAAGATTGGGGTTCCAATCCAACTGAGGCTTCTGATGCGTAGCCTGGGAATGTGGGTCACCTCCCGGGCCTCAGTGCCCTCATTTTAAGCGGAGGGTAAGAGGCGAGGTGGTGGCTCGAGAAGCCGTCCGTAGCATCCGGCTCGTGGCAATCTCTGAACAAACGCTTGCTGAATGGATGAATGAGCGAAGCACTGGCGTGTTGAGCTGAGTTAGGATGGAGCGTGACAGGGCGCTCCTGGTGAGTCTGCAGCTGGTTTAAATGGGTTACATTCAGAACCTGGGAGGGCGGCCCAGCAGATGCCCCAGAGTTTGCTGTTACCCTGGATAATCAGTGGCCTGGTAAAGAGGAGCCTGTTTGGAGTCATAAACATGAGCTTAATGGGCTTTAAATGAGCCTTGCGGGGCGCAGGGTAGAAAAGGGGCGCCAGGGCCAGAGCGACGGCTGTCAGGAAGAACTCTCACCGCCCAGAGCCTGCACGGCCTGCTGTTGTCCCCCCACTATACCCTCGCTGCCCCCAGGGCTCTTCACGCATCACCCTGTCTCACGAAGCCCTGGGAGGGGAGCTACAGCCACCCACTTACTGACAGGAACAGAGGCCCAAGAGGTGAAAGGACTGTCCCGGAGGCCAGAGCGTGAGGGGCAGACCTGGACGTGGGCGCAGGCCTCTGAACCATGTCCAAGTGTTTTACGCCCTGGACCGAGTGATCAGCTCAATTCTGCTTCATCCAGGGCCCCTCCTGCCTCTGGGGAACAGGCATGTTTAGAGCAGCCCTTTCCAGCCCCGTGGTCCCAGGGATGCCCTTGGGGATGCTTGGTGCCGGGAACTTGGGTGTGAGGCCGGCACCCGATCAAGGGCAGCAGGGTAGTTTCACCCACTCTGCCCCGAGCCCAGCAGGCTTAGCCTGGCCCCAGTGTCCAGAAAAACAGCCCCTCTGGCTCCATCCCTTCAACTGCGTCCTGTACTTCACCCACAGCCCAAGTCAACCGAGTCACCGCTAATCTGATTTCAGTGGGTTTCCAGTCCCTGATGGGGCCGCACTGAGCAGCACTCCCACAGGGATGGGGCCCTGCCCCCAGCCCATCTGCATGCTCTCTGTGTCAAAACCCACAACCTTGCAGTAGACTTTCCGCCTCGGCCATTCCTGAGAAGGGGACATCCCCAGCTCTGTGGCCATGGAGCCCTCACCTGCCATAATTCATCCTCACCCTGCAGACCTGGTCCCAGCATCCAGAGCGTGGTGCTGGGGGGCCCTGGAGAGCCGGCAACTCCGGTCCTGCTGCCGCTGACCAAGAAGCCTCCCTCCCTCTGAGATGTGCCGCAAGAGCCAGCTGAGCCTGGTGCCTGGACCCCGTAAGGGTCAAAGAGCAGTGACCACCACCATCTAACTCGTAAAACCTGTCCCTGCTTGAGAGGGTGTCATGGCCCCGGGGCCCCACCTGCAGGAATGCACAGCAGGATTGTGTGCGCCGTGCACCCGCGGCTCTCGGTGGTGCTTTCTCGGGGTGCGTGCCAAGGAGCCTGGGAGTTTCATGCTCGGCCCACCTTGCCTCTCAACTCCACTAAAGGGCAGGACACCGGGTCTGGACCCACTGGGACCCCTAGCGCCTGGTAGACGCTTATTGCTCTTTGCAAAACAGCTGGAAACCGTGGAGCCAGGTGTCAGTCAAGACCCTGCTCCTCTTTCCTTATTTTAAGTCTCCGTTAAAAGTTTCTGGGACACCAGACAACTTCAATCATGTAAAAGTGGATTTTAGGAACACTGGAAACCATCCAATATAGACCCTGCAGATGGAGGCCCAGAGAGTCCAAGAGGGCTTCCCAAGGCCACACAGCTGGTTAGCCACAGAGTGGGCCGAGGTCCAGGCTCCCAGGCTGGCCACCCTGTGTCAGGCTGCCCTCCCACCAGCCTGAGCCCAGGCAGCCCCTGGAGCGCTGTTTCTCATGTGGGTGAATCCAGTTCTTCAGAGCTGACAGTTCCACAGCAGGAACCTCTCAACCACAGCCTCCTCTGCCTTTGACCTGCCTCGGGTCAGGGGTGTGGGTGGATCCAGGCAGCTCTACCTGGCCTGCTGTCAGCACTTCATCCCCCAACCCTGGCTCCCGGGAACCACCGTTCTTGAACTGGGCACGCCGGTGGTGTAAATCACTTCCAGGCAGCCGGATATTTGGTTTCCAGGTTGAATTTAGGCCTGCGCTGTGACTTGCAATCAATGGCATACATTTTCCCTGTCGAGGGGAGGAATGGCCTTCCCTCTGAAGTTAAAAGGAGGAAGAAAGTTGCTTTTCTGATGTTCTTTGAGATAAGCTGGAAAGCTCCCAGGGGGGTGAACAGGAGGCTTGGGTGGGGTTCCACCCAGGCCACCAGCCCTGGCCCCAGCCCTTTGCCCATCGTGGCCCCGCCCTGCGGCCGAGGCAGTAGGGGCAGGTGATGAGGCCCAGCCTCCGCGCAGGCACTGGGCCCAGTGGTTTCCCAGAGCTGGAGGGTGGAGCCTTCACAGCTGCCTTGGGCACCGGGTGAGTGATCTGCACTACTTGCTTGTGGGGAGGTGGCAAAGGCAGGTCCAGCCAGGTCTGACAGCCTGGCCAGCCCTCCTGGGGGACCACAGGCCCTGCCCTGGATGTACACAGAATCCAGGTCAGCTGGGATTGCTGGGTGAAGACCCCTGGGAGGCTGTTGGCCGGGAAAGGGGAAAGTTTCTCCTGGGCAGCGACTTCATCCGGCCTGCAGATGCTCCTTTCTTGGGGGCCTTGCTCTGCGTCTTAACAGCCTTTTGGTCAAGTCCAAAGGAGAGGAGGAAAAGCTGGTCAGGCCTCACCCTCAACCACATCAGCAGCCCTGCTGCTCTGGATTTCTGACCTCTTTCTCTCTCTGGTCCTGAGGCTGCAGGAGGCTGTGTTAACACCTGAAAAGATCCCAGAAAGTGACGCATGCAGAGCTCTGCCTCTGTGAAGAGAGCATCACTTTGGATGTGAACGAGACCCTCTTGGTCTCGTCTCTCACCAAGTAGAGCAGAGATGGGGGACATCTACCACCGTGGTCCTCCCCAGACAAGCAGAAGCCCAGATCCCAGACCAGAACTGGGCATGGCGCCCGGGGGAGGGTGGCACAAGGCAGAATGTGGGCCTGGGAGGTGAGAGTCCAGGTCAAAAGCCGGTGGGCAGTCCAGCCAGGGTGCTGGTAAGAAAGGGCTGGGTGGAGGCAAGCCCCAGAGTGAGGTGACCACGTGGAAATGAGGTGGCTACCACTGTCGTGAGAATGACGTACGAGCCAACAATCGCGATGACAACTAATGTTTCCTTCACTCAACACATATGTCTGAGTCTCTATCGTGTGCCAGAAACAACTCAGGTGCTGGAGTGGTCTCACGGAAAGCAGGTGAAGCAGGTAGAGTGATTGAAAGGCACAGCCACGGTTGAACCCTGAGCAATGGGGACGCTGAGGCCTGGGATGGGTCCCTGCTGCTGAGACAGGACTAAGATGCCTGCCCAGATCTCCTCCTTGGTCAAGCGGGCAGAGGCTGGGGGGCCCAGCCTCCTGGAGAGCAAAGGAAAGAGAGCCAGACAGGCAGAGAGGGCTGGGCTGAGGCAGGAACTGTGGGAATCACACCTTTGCATGTGGAGTTCTCACCTCAACATGTGACTCAATCTCAGAGATCACCAGCCTCTGAAACCGAGCAGGACCCTCTGGGGCCTTCCTGGGGACAGACCCCTGTGTCCCCGACCTCTTGGTTGTAGAAAAGCTTTAGGCCTTCTTGAGTCCCAAAGAGCAAAGTTAATCAGAGAAGTGAGGGAATGCAGAAACAAGGAAAGCAGTCAAGCAAGACAAAATAATCATAGTTTATCCATAAACAAAGTCAAGGACTTTAATTCCTCCTCAAGGGCTATAGATAATATTCTAAGCTTTATCCTTTGAGCTGTTTTGCAGATACTGAAACCTCTCAGGTGGAGGAAGTTAACTGCATGCTGACCACCAGCACATAGACCCCAGACTGGTTGGAACCAGAAGGTTGATGATTTTGAGATTCCCAAAATATTACCCTGTTACCTCACCACCCACCAATCAGAAAATTTCCCACAGGCTGATCATGCACCCTGAGACCCTCACTCTCACTCTCTCTTTAAAGACCCTTCCCTGAAAACCATGGGGAGTTTGGGTCTTTTGAGCATGAGCTGCCCATTCCCCTTACTGGACCCTGCAATAAACACTGTACATTCCTTCACTACAACCCGGTGTCAGTAGATTGGCTTTGCTGTGTGTCAGGCAAGCATATACGAGTTCAGTTCAGTCACACCCTCTGCCCCAAACCTTTCTAGAGTATGGTGACTAGTACCCACCCCCAGCATGACTCTCTCCTCCATTAAAATTTAGTCAGGCCCCTCTGAACCATCTTGTCCTCTAGGCCCTGAACTTGGACTTCTGTGTTTGTCTCTCTATTGCCTAGTTTTAGCAAGAATCCTGCTAAGTTACTTTATGGAGAATCACCCACCTTCTGTATCTGATCAGTTCCTCATCCCCACCCCACCCCCAGGTGATGTCTGATCACCCAGGCCTGCGTTGAGCAAGAGTCCTGTTGAGTTAGGTTAGCCAGAATCCCTCTCACCCCTGATGTTTCCTCTTAGTAATTTTCTGTCCACCAACCTTCCCCACCCCTTCAAACCTGCGCTTTGCCGTAATTCCCCATTTGCCCAGGCTGTATTTGGAACTGTGCCCAGTCCTACACTTTCTCCACATTGCAAGAGTTCCTGAATAAATTCTGTTTTTACTGCTTTAACTACTGCTCAGCTCTGGGTTTTCTCTAATAACCTTTTAGGGACAGCAATACAGGCTCTCACACCAGAAACGGGGTGTGGTGCAAGGTGTGGGCAGCAGGGAACTCAATCTGGCCAGTGGGAACAATGGTAGGCAGCCAGAGAATGCTGCTGTCCTGATGTCCACTGGTGTACCAGACACTTGTGCTGTGACCTGTGGTCCTTGCAGTGGACTTTGAGATGCCCAACACCAGCAGGCTACCATGCAGGAGGGAACATGGGGATCTGAAAGTTAGTGACAAGAAATATCTTGCTGTAGCTTGAATGGTGTCCCCTAAAAGATATGTTCAAATCCTAGTCCCTGGTACCTGTGGATGTGACCTTATAGGGTCTTTGCAGATGTGATCAAGTCAAGGTGAGGTCATATTGGAGTAGGGTGACCCTAAAACCAATGACAGTTGTCTTTATAACAGAAAGGAGAGAGAGATTTGGTTACAGGGACAAAGGGGACACACACTCACACAGAGAAGAAATCTGGGGGAAGACAGAGGAAGAGATTGGAGTGATGCGTCTACAAGCCAAGGATGGCCAAGTGTCACTGTCTGTCACCAGTAGCTGGAAAGAGGCCTGAAACAGACTGTTCCTGCGTCTCCAGAAGGAACCAAGCCTGCTGACATCTTGATTTCAGACTCCTGGCCTCCAGAACTGGGAGAGAGTAAATGTCTGCTGCTGTAAGCCCCACAATACACACACCACTTGTGGTACTTTGTTATAGCAGCCCTAAAAAACCAACACGTATGTAGAGAAACGAGGGCTGAGCAGTCTGCTGTAGGCAGTAGC
Source organism: Platanista minor (assembly GCA_004363435.1). Classification (NCBI taxonomy): domain Eukaryota; kingdom Metazoa; phylum Chordata; class Mammalia; order Artiodactyla; family Platanistidae; genus Platanista; species Platanista minor. Next base: position 747 of record RJWK010011276.1, on the reverse strand, counting down.
TGTTTAAAGACTCAGGCTTCAGTGGTTTTACCATTTTTGAGAAAATCTCAACAATTTATTTATTATTTACTATTTTTTTTTGATTTGCAAAGAATCCTTTCAGTACAATAAGCTTCTAAAAGTATACATTTAGTGAAGAATTCTGCCTCATTTGGCCCACAATAAAGACAAACATGTAAACATCAAATAATGTTCATTGACATGTACCACTCACCGTGGGGCCATGGTGATTACCCTGAATTCAGGAAAGTTGGAAGACACAAATCTGCTGAAAAGGTACGAGCAGCTACTTTAAAATGTAAGTTGTAATTCATGTAAAACTGTGACCAAAAATCACAATGTAACACGTGCATATACAGGAGGGTTTACATATACTTTGTGGAACATGACTTTACACTTAGATCAAATTATTCTTTTTCTTTTTCTTTTAAATAAATTTATTTATTTATTATTTATTTATTTATTTTTGCCTGCGTTGGGTCTTCATTGCTGTGCAGGCTTTCTCTAGTTGCAGCGAGCAGGGGCTACTCTTTGTTATGGTGTGCGGGCTTCTCATTGCAGTGGCTTCTCTCGTTTCAGAGCATGGGCTCTAGGCACGCAGGCTTCAGTAGTTGTGGCACGTGGGCTCAGTAGTTGTGGCACATGGGCTTAGTCGCTCTGCAACATGTGGAATCTTCCCAGACCAGGGCTCGAACCTGTGTCCCCTGCGTTGGCAGGCAGATTCTACTTTTTTTTTTTTTTTTTCGT
>RJWK010011275.1:0-42246 GCA_004363435.1 Platanista minor | reverse complement strand
CCCTAGGACAAATGGTGAAAGCAGAGCTATACAGGCAAAATCTCACACAGAAGAGTACTTATACACACTCATAAAAAGAGGAAAAGGGGAAAAAAAAAATCTTGCCCTCAAAGTCCACCTCCTCAATTTGGGATGATTTGCCGTCTATTCATGTATTCCGCAGATGCAGGGTACATCAAGTTGATTGTGGGGATTTAATCCGCTGCTCCTGAGGCTGCTGGGAGAGATTTCCCTTTCTCTTCTGTGTTCGCACAGCTCCTGGGGCTCAGCTTTGGATCTGGCCCCACCTCTGCGTGTAGGTCGCCGGAGGGCATCTATTCTTCGCTCAGACAGGACGGGGTTAAAGGAGCCACTGACTCGGGGGCTCTGGCTCACTCAGGCCCGGGGGAGGGAGGGGGACGGAGTGCGGGGCAAGCCTGCGGCGGCAGAGGCCACCGGGGCGTTGCACCAGCCTTAGGCGCGCTGTGCGTTCTCCCGGGGAAGCCGTCCCTGGATCACGGGACCCTGGCGTTGGCGGGCTGCACAGGCTCCGGGAGGGTAGGTGTGCAGAGTGACCTGTGTTCGCACACAGGCTTCCTGGTGGCGGCAGCAGCAGCCTTAGCGTCTCATGCCCGTCTCTGGAGTCCGCGCTGGCAGCCGCGGCTCGCGCCCGTCTCTGGAGCTCCTTTAAGCAGCGCTCTTAATCCCTTCTCCTCGCACACCAGGAAACAAAGAGGGAAGAAAAAGTCTCTTGTCTCCTTGGCAGGTGCAGACTTTTTCCCAGACTCCCTCCCAGCTAGCCATGGTGCACTAACCCCCTGCGGGCTGTGTTCACGCCGCCAACCCCAGTCCTCTCCCTGCGCTCTGACCGAAGCCTGAGCCTCAGCTCCCAGCCCCGCCTGCCCTGGCGGGGGAGCAGACAAGCCTCTCGAGCTGGTGAGGGCCGGGTCCGCGACTCCGAAGCTTCTCCCCTCCGCCACCCGCAGTCTCCGCCCGCGAAGGGGCTTCTCAGTGTGTGGAAACCTTTCCTGCTTCACAGCTCCCTCCCACTGGTGCCGGTCCCGTCCCTATCCTCTGTCTCTGTTTTTAGAGTTTTTTTGTTTGCCCTACCCAGGTAAGTGTGGAGTTTCTTGCCTTTTGGGAGGTCTGAGGTCTTCTGCCAGCATTCGGTAGGTTTTCTGCAGCAGCTGTTCCACATGTAGATGTATTTCTGGTGTATCTGTTGGGAGGAAGGTAATCTCCGCGTCTTACTCTTCCGCCATCTTGTCTCTAATCTCTATAAGATGTTTTATGTAAACCACATATAATCACAAAGCAAAAGCCCACAGTAGATATATGAAAGAGAAAGAGAAAGGAATATAAGCATACCACAACAGAAAATCATCAAATCGCAAAGAGAGCAAGAGAAGAAGAAACTAACAAAAGAATTACAAAACAATCAGAAAGCAATAAACAGAATGGCAATAGAAAGTCCATAACTATAAATAATTACTTTAAAAATAAATGGACTAGGGCTTCCCTGGTGGCGCAGTGGTTGAGAGTCCGCCCGCCAATGCAGGGGACAAGGGTTCGTGTCCCGGTCCGGGAAGATCCCACATGCCATGGAGCAGCTGGGCCTGTGAGCCATGGCCACTGAGCCTGTGCATCCGGAGCCCGTGCTCCGCAACAGGAGAGGCCACAACAGTGAGAGGCCCATGTACTGCGAAAATAAATAAATTAAAAAATGGACTAAATTCTCCAATCAAAACATATAGAATACCTGAATGGATTTTTTAAAAAAACAAAAACACAAGACCCAACTGTATGCTGCCTACAAAAGATTCACCTCAGATTTAAGGATACATATGGACTGAAAGCAAAGGGATGGAAAAAGATAGTCCATGCCAATTGAAACCAAAAGAAAACAGGGATAGCTATATTTATATCAAACAAAATAGACTTTAAGCCAAAGACTGTAACAAAAGACAAAGAAGATCATTATATAATGATAAAGGGGTTAATTCATTAAAAGGATATAACAACTATAAATATTTATACACCAAACATAGGAACACCTAAATATATAAAGCAGATATTAGCAGGGGGAAATAGACAGCAATTCAATAATAGCAGAGGACTTCAAAATCCAACTTTCAACAAGAGATAGATCATTCAGACAGAAAATCAATAAGGAAACAATGGACTTAAATTGGATTTAAAACACACGTTAGATCAGAGAGTAAACAGACATATACAGAAGATTCTATCCAAAAGGAGCAGAGTACATATTCTTTTCAAGTGCACATGGAACATTCTGCAGGATAAATAATATGTTAGGCCACAAAATAAGTTTTAATAAATTTAAGAAGATTGAAATCATTAAATATCTTTTCCTGGGCTTCCCTGGTGGTGCAATGGTTGGGAGTCCGCCTGCCGATGCAGGGGACACGGGTTCATGCCCTGATCCAGGAGCCCACATGCTGCCAAGCAGCTGGGCCCATGAGCCATGGCCACTGAGCCTGCGTGTTGGGAGCCTGTGCTCCGCAATGGGAGAGGCCACAACAGTGAGAGGTCTGCATACCGCCAAAAAAAAAAAAAAAAAAAAAATATATATATATATATATATATATATATATATATATATATATATATCTTTTCCTACCACAATGGTATAAAACTAGAAATCAATTACAAGAAGAAAACTGGAAAATTCACAAATAAGTAGAGAGTAAACAACATGCTCATGAACCACCAATGGATCAAAGAAGAAATCAAAAGAGAAATCAAGAAATATCTTGAAACAAAAGAAAATGTAAACATAACATACCAAAACCTTGGGGATGCAGCAAAAGCACTTCTAAGAGGGAAGTTTATAGCAATAAATGCCTACATTTAGGGTGAAAAATAGAGCTCAAATAAACAACCTTATTTTACACTTCAAGGAACTGGAAAAAGAAGAACAAAATAAGCCCAAAGATAGCAGAAGGAAGGAAATAACAAAGATCAGACCAGAAATAAATAAAATAGAGACTAAAAAGACAATAGAGAAGATCAATGAAACTAAAAAGTTGATTCTTTGAAAAGATAAACAAAGTTGACAAACCTTTAGCTAGACTCTCTAAAAAAAAAGAGAGAGAGAGAAAGGAGTAAAATAATAAAATCAGAAATTAAAGAGGAGATATTACAATTGATACTGCAGAAATACAAAAGATCATAAGAGACTACTATGAACAATTAAATGCTAGCAAATTGGACAACCTAGAAGAAACAGATAAATTTCTAGACACATACAACCTATCAAGACTGAATCATGAGGAAATAGAAAATCTGAACGGATTGATTACTAGTAAGGAATCAGTAATTAAAAACCTCACAACAAACAAAAGTCTGAGACCAGATGGCTTTACTGGTGAATTCTATAAAACATTTAAAGAAGTACTAGTACCAATCCTTCTCAAACTCTTCTAAAAAATAGAAAATAACACTTTCAAACTCATTCTACATGGCCAACATTACTCTGATACCAAAGTCAGACAAGGATATTACAAGAAAAGAAAATTAGAGGTCAGTATCCTTGAGGAATATAGATACAAAAATCCACAACAAAATATTAATTAGAGAACAAAATATAACAATATGTTAAAAGTATCATACACTATGATAAAGTGGGAAATATTCCAGGGATGCAGGCTTCCCTGGTGGCGCAGTGGTTGAGAGTCCGCCTGCCAATGCAGCGGACACGGGTTCGTGTCCCGGTCCGGGAAGATCCCACATACCACGGAGCAGCTGGGCCCATGAGCCATGGCTGCTGAGCCTGTGCGTCCGGAACCTGTGCTCCCGCAATGGGAGAGGCCACAACAGTGAGAGGCTCGTGTACCGCCAAAAAAAAAAAAAAAAAAAAAAAATTCCAGGGATGCAAGAATGGCCCAAAATCTGCAAATCAATCAATGTGAAAAATAATACAATCATCTCAATATATGTAGAAAAAGCATTTGACAAAATTTAACATCTTTACATAATAAAAACTCTCAACAAACTGTGTTTAGATGGAATGTGCCTCAACATAATGCAAGCCATATATGACAAGCCTACAATTAATATTATACTCAATGGTGAAACACTGAAAGCTTTTTCTCTAAGATCAGGAGCAATATAAGGATGCCTACTCTTACTGCTTTTATTCAACATAGTACTAGAAGTCCTGGCCAGAGCAATTAAGCAAGAAAAAGAAAAAAAAGGCACCCAAATCAGAAAAGAAGAACTAAAATTGTCTCTTTTTGAAGAAACATGATATTATATATAGAAAACCCATAAAGATTCCACCAAAAGACTATTAGAACTAATAAGTAATTTCAGAAAAGTTTCAGGATACAAAATCAATACACAAAAGTCATTTGTGTTTCTAAACACCAACAACTAACTGTCAGAAAGATGAATTAAGAAAACAATCCTACTTACAATAGCATAAAAGTGAATAAAATTACTTAGGAATAAATTTAACCAAGGAAGTGAAAAATCTGTACACTGAAAACTACAAGATATTGATGAAAGAAAGTGAAGAGGATACAAATAAATGGAAAGATAGTCCATGTTCACAGGTTAGAAGAATTAGTGTTGTTAAAATGTCCACACTAATCAAAGCAATCTATCTACAGATTCAACGCAATCCCTATTAAAATTCTTACCAAAATTTTTCACAGAAAATGCTAAAATTCAATGCTAAAATTTATTTGAAACCATAAAAAACCCTGAATAGCCACAGCAATCCTAAGAAAGAAGAACAAAGCTAGAGGCATCATTCTTGTTTTCAAACTATATTACAAAGTTATGGAAATCAAAGCAGTAAGATACTGTCATAAAAAAAGACATACAGACCAAAGGCACAGAATTGGGAGCCCAGAAATAAACTTGTGCATATAAGGTCAACGAATTTTCACCAAAGGACTCAAAAATATACAATGGTCAAACGATAATTTCTTCCATAAATTGTGTTAAGAAAACTGGACAGCCACGTGCGTTGAATGCAACTCGACCCTTATCTTACACAATACACAAAAATCAACTCAAAATGGATTAAAGACCTGAACATAAGTCCTGAAACCATAAAACACCTGAAAGAAAACATGGGAGGTTAGTCCTTGATATTGGTCTTGGCGATGACTTTTTCATTTTGATATCAAAAGCAAAGATGTCAAAGCAAAAATAAACAAATGTGAGTACATCAAACTAAAATTCTTCTGCACAGCAAAGGAAATCACCAACAAAATGAAAAGGCAACCAATGGGATGGGAGAAAATATTTGCAAACCACATATCCAACGTATACTTTGGTTAATACCCAAAGTATACAAGGAACTCATACAAATCAATAGCAAAAAAGTAAATAACCCAAATTTAAAATGAGCAAAGGACCTAAATAGACATCTTTCCAAAGAAGATTTACAAATGGCAAACAGGTACATGAAAAGGTTTCAACATCATCATCAGGGAAATGTAAATTAAAGCCAAAATGAGATAACATCTTACATCTGTTAGAAGGTCTATTATCACAAAGACAAGAGATAACAAATGTTGGCAAGGATGTGGAGAAGAGGGAACACTTGTACACTGTTGGTGGTAATGTAAACTGGTATAGCCACTGTTGAAAACATTATGAAGGTTCATCAAAAAATCAAAAATAGAACTATCAAATGATCTAGCAATCCCATTTCTGAGTATATATCTAAAGGAAATGAAATCAGTATCTCAAAGGAATACCTACACTCTTATGTTCATAGCAGACTTATTCACAAATACCCAAGTATTTGTCAACAGATGAATGGACAAAGAACATGTGATATATATATATATATACACACACACACACACACACACACACACACACACACACACACACATACACATACACACACACACAAACAACGAAATATTATTCAGCCTTAAAACAAGAAGGAAACATTGTCATTCACAACAACCTGGAGATAAACCTGGAGAATATTATGCTACGTAAAATAAGCCAGACAGAGAAAGATCAATACCACACAGTGTCATTTATAATGGAATCTTTTTTTTTTTAAAAGTTCAACTCTTAGAAACAAAGTATAAAATTGGTTTCCAGGGGCTGCAGTTGGAGGCAATAGGAAGAGGTTGGTAAAAGGGTATAAACTTTCAGTTATAAGATGAATAGGTTCTGAAGATTTAATGTTTAACATGGTGATTATAGTTGACAACACTGTATTGTACAAGTGAAATTTGCTAAAAGAATAGAACTTAAACATTGTCATAAAAAAATAGAAGAAAAAATAAAAGAAAGAAAGAAAAGAGGTAAAGGTGTGAAGTGATGGTTGTGTCAATTAAGTCAATGGGGGAGAATCCCGTCACAATGTATATCAAATCATCACATTGTAAACTTTAAATATCTTATACTTTACTTACCAATTATACCACAAAAAAGCTGTAGGAGAAAAAGGAAATCAGAAAATCCCCATCCATTCTAAGCTCTTCAGAATTGAAGTCTGATCGCCCACTGCTTAAGCTACTTGCAGGTGGCAACCATTATTCATACATGTTTAGGAGCAGTATGAGTCTTCTTGGGTCATCAGGATGCCATTTAGTTCACTGAAGCATACTGAACACTACCCACAGAACTCATGCTCTTTCTAGAAGTACCAAATTAGATTCAACAAGGTAATGGGCTAAATGATGGGAAAAATCCAGCATGGGTTTTACAAGTGCAGATATTTGACACCTTTCTCCTAGGAATCTCTTCTAATTATCACTTTACCTGAAAGGAGCAGGCAACTGGAAGAATAATATGATCATTGTGTAGACAGAGAACAGGCTATAATATAGTAAAGAGAGGGAGGCCGGGCAGAGAGAGAAAAAGCTGGGTTTAGAGACACGGGTCTTGACTCATATTCTGAGTTGACCATTCTAATACATGTGACCTCAACACAATCATTTCACCTCTCTACTCCCCTTTTCCTCATCTTCAAAAGAGTATCTACTTTATCCGGTTGTTGTAATGGTTCATGTATATGAACCCATCTTAAACTGTTGTTTGGCCCATGGGAGGTGCCCAGTAAACACTGGTTGAGCACAAGCTTTGGAATCGGACAAATGAGGCTCAAGTCCCAATTCTAATATTTATTAACTCTTTGGAGTGTTGGCAGGTCACTTAACCTGTCTCTCTAAGCCTAAGTTTCTTCATCTATAAGCCTTTTAGGCTTAATGTGAGAATGAATGAGATTATGTATAAAATGCTTAGCACAATGCCTTACCTAAGGTATTTAATAAATAAAGGATATTATTATTATTTTACATTGAGTCCAGACCGTAAGGAAAGCTAAGAAGCCAGTTTGTGATTTCACCAAAAACTGATGGTGGGTAGACTCTCCTAACTTGGCACCCAAAATTCTGACTTCTGCCAAGGACCCGCTGGTAGCCTTTACACTGTGCTTTGCATGTAAATCTTGAATATTCTTAATACTCCTGGCATTTTTATGTTAATTTATGTTTATATTAATGCCTTTTCTTTTAGCATAAATTCAGAGACAATATAAAAATTGAGAATATTCTTCGTAACTTTAGTATCCATTATGGAAATTCAGTTATCACATCTTCCATGATAGAAATCTTAGAGCATTTCTTTCCAGCTCATAAGCATCCAGATTAAACAAATTAATAAAAAAAATTTTGTTTCCCAAACAACCCTGTTACAGATATTTTATGTTCAGGAGGCATGGAAGCAATGATGAATTTTCATTTCCACTTTCCACTATTAGGACAATTTTTCCAAATGAAGACTGCCTTTGTCATGAGGACAAAAGCCATAAAAGAGTGCCACTGAGAAGCTACCTCTTTTGTGATTGACATCAGGCATTTGTGAGAGAGCTGGCACTATTCAAGATGGAAGTGAAATGGCCCTCACTAACTGCTAGAATATTCCATACCTTTTCTATATCAGATGTTAGTGCTCCTTGTCACCCTATAAATATAACAAATTTTAAAAGGCCTTTAATATCACTCATTTGTTCCAATATACCAGAGAATTCACATCAAATTCATTTTAAAGCAATCACTGTAGGAAGGTCATTAAACAAAGCTCTATCCATATTCTGCATCAGAGCATTCACTCTTGAAGGAAATAGCAAGAATGAAACAAGGGAGGCCAGTACAGTTTGAACACAAAGATGAGAACAAGCCAGGACAACTGTTTGGAAATGCCTTTCCTGTCAACCTTATTTAAAATAGCACCTCCCCTAAACCACACCATCTAAACCCTTTCTCTGCTTTATGCTTCTTCATACTATTATCACCAAATGACATTTGTATTTTTCTTTTTTTGTTGTTGCTATTTTTTAACAGCTTTATTGGAGTACAATTGCTTTAAAATGTTCTGTTAGTTTCTGCTGTTTAACAAAGTGAATCAGCTATATGTATACATATATCCCCATATCTCCTCCCTCTTGTATCTCACTCCCACCCTCCTTATCCCACCCCTCTAGGAGGTTGCAAAGCACTGAGCTGATCTCCCAGTGCTAGGCGGCTCCTTCCCACTAGCTATCTATTTTACATTTGGTAGTGTATATATGTCCATGCCACTCTCTCACTTCCTCCCAGCTTACGTTTCCCCACCCCGCCCCAACCCGGTGTCCTCAAGTGCATTTTCTACGTGTGTGTCTTTATTCCCATCCTGCCCTTAGGTTCTTCAGAACCTTTTTTTTTTTTTTTTTTTAGATTCCATATATATATGTTAGCAAATGGTATTTGTTTTTTCCTTTCTGACTTACTTCACTCTGTATGACACTCTCTAGGTCCATCTACCTCACTACAAATAACTCAATTTCGTTTCTTTCTAAGGCTGAGTAATATTCCATTGCATATATGTGCCACATCTTCTTTATCCATTCATCTGTCGATGGACACTTAGGTTGCTTCCATGTCCTGGCTATTGTAAACAGAGCTGCAGTGAACATTGTGGTACATAACTCTTTCCTTCTCTTATGTTTTCTGCCTAGAGTAGTTCCTTTGGCCTTTGTTGTAAAGCTGGTTTGGTGGTGCTGAATTCTCTTAACTTTTGCTTGTCTGTAAAGGTTTTAATTTCTCTGTCGAATCTGAATGAGATCCTTGCTGGGTAGAGTAATCTTGGTTGTAGGTTTTTCCCTTTCATCACTTTAAATATGTCCTGCCACTCCCTTCTGGCTTGCAGGGTTTCTGCTGAAAGATCAGCTGTTAACCTTATGGGTATTCCCTTGTATGTTATTTGTTGTTTTTCCCTTGATGCTTTTAATATTTTTTCTTTGTATTTAATTTTTGATAGCTCAATTAATATGTGTTTTGGCATGTATCGCCTTGGATTTATCCTGTATGGGATTCTCTGTGCTTCCTGGACTTGATTGACTATTTCCTTTCCCATGTTAGGTAAGTTTTCAACTGTAATCTCTTCAAATATTTTCTCAGAACCTTTCTTTTTCTCTTCTTCTTCTGGGACCCCTATAATTCGAATGTTGGTGTGTTTAATGTTGTCCCAGAGGTCTCTGAGACTGTCCTCAGTTCTTCTCATTCTTTTTTTCTTTATTCTGCTCTGTGGTAGTTATTTCCACTATTTAATCTTCCAGCCCACTTATCTGTTCTTCTGCTTCAGTTATTCTGCTATTTATTCCTTCTAGAGAATTTTTAATTTCATTTATTGTGTTGTCATCATTGTTTGTTTGCTCTTTAGTTCTTCTAAGTCCTTGTTAAATGTTTCTTGTATATTCTCCAATCTATTTCCAAGATTTTGGCTCATCTTTACTATCATTACTCTGAATTCTTTTTCAGGTAGACTGCCTATTCCCTCTTCATTTGTTTGGTATGGTGGGTTTTTACCTTGCTCCTTCATCTGCTGCATATTTCTCTGTCTTCTCATTTTGCTTAATTTACTGTGTTTGGGGTCTCCTTTTCGCAGGCTGCAGGTTCACAGTTCCTGTTGTTTTTGGTGTCTGCCCCCAGTGGGTAAGGTTTGTTCAGTGGCTTGTGTAGCATTCCTGGTGGAGGGGACTGGTGCCTGTTTTCTGATGGGTGGGACTGGATCTTGTCTTTCTGCTGGGCAGGGCCACATCCAGTCGTGTGTTTTCGGGTATCTGTGAACTTATATAATTTTAGACAGCCTCTCTGCTAATGGGTGGGGTTGTGTTCCTGTCTTGCTAGCAGTTTGGCATGTGGCGTCCAGCACTCGAGCTTGCTGGCTGTTGGGTGGAGCTGGGTCTTAGAGTTGAGATGGAGATCTCTAGGAGAGCTCTTGCCAATTGATATTATGTGGGGCCAGGAAGTCTCTGGTGGTCCAGTGTCCTGGATTTGGCTCTCCCACCTTGTAGACTCAGGTCTGACACCCAGCTGGAGCACTAAGACCCTGTCAGCCTCATGGCTCAGAAGAAGAGGAAGAAAATAAAGGAAGAGAAAAAATAATATAATAAAATATAAAAAAATAATGAAATAAGAGAATATATAATAAAAAAAATAAAAAGAGAGCAACAAAAGCAATAAACAAATCCACCAATGACAACAAGCACTAAAAACTAAACTAAGATAAACATAATAATCAGAAACAAATCAGTTGCAGACAGCAAACCCCAAGTCTACAGCTGCTCCCAAAGTCCACCGCCTCAATTTTGGAAACACTCGTTTTCTATTCAGGTATTCCACAGATGCAGGGTTCATCAAGTTGACTGTGGGGATTTAATCCACTGCTCCTGAGGCTGCTGGGAGAGATTTCCCTTTCTCTTCTTTGTTCTCACAGCTCCTGGGGTTCAGCTTTGATTTTGGCCCTACCTCTGCATGTAGGTCACCTGAGGGCAAGACGGGGTTAAAGCAGTGGCTTTAACGGTGGGTTCCCCACCCAGACAAGACGGGGTTAAAGCAGTGGCTGATTAGGGCTCTCTTGCTCACTCAGGCCAGGGAGAGGGTGGGGTACGGTAGTCATAATTGGAATGCGGGGTGAGCGTGTGGTGGCAGAGGCCCGTATGACACGGCAACAGCCTGAGGCATGCCGTGCATTCTCCCAAGGAAGTTGTCCCTGGATCTCAAGACCCTGGCAGTGGCATGCTGCACAGGCTCCCAAGTTGGGGGGAAGTGTGGGTAGTGCCCTGTGCTTGCACACAGGATTCTTGGTGGCAGTGGCAGCAGCGTTAGCGTTTCATGCCCGTCTCTGGGGTCCATGCTGATAGCCATGGCTAGCATCCATCTCTGGAGCTCGTTCAGGCAGTTCCCCGAATCCCCTCTCCTTGCACACCCCAAAACAATGGTCTCTTGCCTTTTCAGCAGGTCCAGACTTTTTCCCTGACTCCTTCCCTGCTAGCTGTGGCACACTAGCCCCTTTCAGACTGTATTCACAGAGCCAACCCCAGTTCTCTCCCTGAAGTCTGACCTCCAAAGCCTGAGCCTCAGCTCCCAGCCCCCACCCGTCCCAGCGGGTGAGCAGACAAGCCTCTCAAGCTGGTGAGTGCTGGTCGGCACTGATCCTCTGTGCAGGAATCTCTCCTCTTTGCCCTCCGCACCCCTGTTGCTGCGCTCTCCTCCATGGCTCTGAAGCTTCCCCCACCCCGCCCATCCCCCATCTCAGCCACTGAAGGGTCTTCCTAGTGTGTGGAAACTTTTCCTCCTTCACAGCTCCCCCCTAGAGGTGCAGGTCCCATCCCTATTCTTTTGTCTCTGTTTTTCCTTTTTTCTTTTGCCCTACCCAGGTACGTGGGGAATTTCTTGCCTTTTGGGAAGTCTGAGGTCTTCTGCCAGCATTCAGTGGGTGTTCTATAAGAGCTGTTCCACATGTAGATGTATTTCTGATGTATTTGTGGGGAGGAAGGTGATCTCCATGTTTTACTCCTCCTCCATCTTCCAAACAGCCTATATTTTTTTTAGCTAATTTATTTATAGTATGCTTTGAGAAATTCCCTGGTGGTCCAGTGGTTAGGACTCTGTGCTTTCACTGCCCAGGGCATGGGTTCAGTCCCTGGCTGGGGAGCTAAGATCCCACAAACCACGCCGTGTGGCCAAAAATGAATAAATATATAAATAAATATAGTATGCTTCCCCCTTAAGAATGCAAGCTCCATAATGGCAGGATTTTGTGCCTATTTTGTTCATTGACTATACCTCCACAAGTGCTAGGACAGAATCTGGCATACAGTGTGCATTCAATAAATATGTGTGTGGAAGGAAGAGGGACCATTAGCTGAGTAACCCAAGTCGGCCTCCACAAGACTGGAAATTGAGGCTTCTAGTCAATTCCCAGAGAGATGTTAGGAAAAACAGGCAAATTTTCCTTTTGATACTCACCACTTTCTCACAATTTCAGAGGCTCAAAAGTAGCTAATGGTGGGAAAAGAAAATAAACGTTAACTTGGAGAAGGTGGCTGATTATACTCATGATAGAAGAAACAGCTAAAATAAGAATGAGGCAGTATTTTTTCCTGTCAGATTAGCACTCAGTGTTGGTGGAGGCACGGGAGAAGCAGTGACTCACAGACGTTGCTGGAAGGGTAGATTGCTGCAACTTTTATGGTGAAAAATTGTGTAATTACTTTCATCTAATAATTCTACCCTTAAGACGTTGTCCTGCAGATATATTTGCACATGTGTGCACCGTTGGAAACAGGAAGTTTAAAACAACCTAAGTGTCCACTAGAAGGGAACTGGCTGTATAAATGATATGACATATAAGCAACAGAACACCATGCAGCCTTTAAAAAAGAATAAGGTAGACCACTATATTTCACCTCTCCAGAAGCTCACAGTTGGTACTGCCAAACATTTTTTGAATTTGCAGACTACCTTACAGTTTTATTAGTGAACACTGTTTTTACTCCAATAGCAAAGCTTTTATAACTGAAAATATCTGTTTTAGCTAGAATTATAGGCATCTCAGAAAACTAACACAAATGGATTGTAGATGGTGGACATGAGCTTTACTTCATCTCCAATAATTTTCAATTTAGTTTGTTATACTTTCCAGATCCATTTCAAGATACGTCTTCTCCATGAAGGCTTCCCCTGGGCCCCTGTGAATACTGCATGACAAGCACACCCAGAGCCTTAGTCTCAGGGGGCAGTACAGGAACTAGTCATCCTACCCCCGATGGCATCAGACTTTTGCATTAAGTCAGGAAAAGTGGTATCTAAGGATGTAGAGAATTATCTACTAGATGAAATCTTACTAAACCCACAAGCTAAATGCAAATAATGATGGCCATACCATGCACCCAGATGTTTGAATCAGAAACCTAGAGATGATACCAGATTGTTCTTTCTTTCCCCATACAACAGTTCATCAACAAATTCTGTCCACTCTACTACCAAAATAAATCTCCACCCCTTCCTCCATCTCCATTGCCTACATGTGAGACTGCAAGAGCACCCTAATCATTCTCTTTCCTTTCATTCACCCTCCCACTCCGCTTTGTACCCAAAATTTCTCTGACTTCTGCTCAATAATCCACGGGGAATATAAGAGTAATAATAAAATATAGACTAAGTACAATGGTTAAAAAAACAGAAAGAGGGCTTCCCTGGTGGCGCAGTGGTTAAGAGTCCGCCTGCCCCGGTCCGGGAAGATCCCACATGCCACGGAGCGGCTAGGACCGTGAGCCATGGCCGCTGAGCCTGCGCATCCGGAGCCTGTGCTCTGCAACGGGAGAGGCCACAATGGTGAGAGGCCCGCGTACCACAAAAAAAAAAAAAAAAAAAACAGAAAGAGAGTGAGGGAAATCAGCTCTGCTTAAGAAGATCAGGAAAGTTTTCACAGAAGAGAATACCCTTTGATCATTTCTTGAAGGACAAGCAGCAATTTTCCAGATGAGTGATGTGTGTGGGGGAGAGGTTGTCGGCAGAAGGAATAGCATGTACAAAGGCACTGAGGCATGGATCAGCAGACTGTTTAGTAAACTGAAAGCAGTTCAGGATGGGTAGGGAGCAGGATGGATGTGGGAGGGTGGTAAGGAAGGTAAGCAAAGTCCACCCATGGAGAGCCTATGTCTTATGAGCCATTTTGAAGAATCTGACCTCCTTCATGGAGTCCAGTGGTTATCAATGCTTTGGGGTCATAAATCTTTAAAATCTAGTGAAACTATGAACCAAATTCTCAGGAAAAAGGGGGAAAAAAGCACACTCGCCAAAATAATGCACACAGTGTCCACAAGCACTCTGAAGCCCAGAAATAGCTTGGACTTTAGGTTTAAAATCCTGCTATAGGCAACATGTCCATTTTCAGTTTTTTTAAATGGCTGGAAGTATATACAACAATCAGGAGAGTAATATTATTCAATTTGTGTTTCAGAACAATAGCCAGCTCTGTTGTGAACAGATTAAAAGCAAGTGAGATTAATGGTAGAATGAGCAAAAAGGCACAATGACAACCATCTGGTCAGGAGATGATAAAAGAAATTGTCAAGAAATTTTTGGAAAGATGAGTGAGTCAACCTATCAAATATTTAAATGCATTACAATAGATAATGTGATGCTGATCAAAAAAGAGCTAAAGAAATCAATGAAAAAGATAGAAAATCTACAGATAGAATTTTGTATTATGTTTTTTCAAGATAAAACTTGAAAGGACAGATTATTCAGTAAATCATTATCAGGACAAGTGGAAAACTATTTGGAAAAGATATAAACTTAAATTCTCACACTGCCATACAACAAAAAAAGTTCCAGATGGATCACAATCAAAATGTAAAATAAAGAAACCAAAAAAGTACTGGAAGAAAATGTAGGGAAAGTGTATATAATCCTGGGATGGGGAAGATTTCTAAATCTTTCTAAACACAACAAAGGCAAAAACTTTAAAAGAAAAACAGGCAAAGACTCAACTACATACACAAAAATTTCTCATGTAAAAATATACCAAGGGAAAAAAGTCAAAAGGTGACTAAGCAAATGGGAGAAATGATAGAAGATGTATAGCCAAATGAATACTACCTTGCTGCATAAAGAATTTCAATAAGATTAATTGGAAAATAAGCATCACAAAAGAAATATAAGCAAGGAATACTAGTAGGCAATTTATACAGGAAAAAATGTCCAACTTCATTAGTATTTTAAGAAATACAAATAAAACCACCATGAGGTACCATTTCTCTTGCATCAGATTGGCAAGGTTTTTATTTAAAAACAATACTACTTAAAGCAGGATACAAAATTAATGCACAGAAATCTCTTACACTCCTATACACTAATAATGAAAAATCTGAAAGGGAAATTAAGGAAACATTTCCATTTACCATTGCAACAAAAATATAAAATACCTAGGAATAAACCTACCTAAGGAGACAAAAGACCTGTATGCAGAAAACTATAAGACACTGATGAAAGAAATGAAAGAAGACACAAACAGATGGAGAGATATACCATGTTCTTGAACTGGAAGAATCAATATTATGAAAATGACTATACTACCCAAAGCAATCTACAGATTCAGTACAATCACTATCAAACTACCAATGGCATTTTTCACAGAACTAGTACAAAAAATTTCACAATTTGTATGGAAACACAAAAGACCCCGAATAGCTAAAGCAGTCTTGAGAAAGAAAAACGGAGCTGGAAGAATCAGGCTCCCAGACTTCAGACTATACTACAAAACTACAGTAATCAAGACAGTATGGTACTGGCACAAAAACAGAAATATAGATCAATGGAACAGGAGAGAAAGCCCAGAGCTAAACCCACACACATATGGTCACCTTATCTTTGATAAAGGAGGCAAGAATATACAATGGAGAAAAGACAACCTCTTCAATAAGTGGTGCTGGGGAAACTGGACAGCTACATGTAAAAGAATGAAATTAGAACACTCCCTAACTCCATACACAAAAATAAACTCAAAATGGATTAAAGACCTAAATATAAGGCCAGACACTATAAAACTCTTAGAGGAAAACATAGGCAGAACACTCTATGACATAAATCACAGCAAGATACTTTTTGACCCACCTCCTAGAGAAATGAAAATAAAAACAAAAATAAACACATGGGACCTAATGAAACTTCAAAGCTTTTGTACAGCAAAGGAAACCATAAACAAGACAAAAAGACAACCCTCAGAATGGGAGAAAATATCTGCAAACAAAGCAACTGACAAAGGATTAACCTCCAAAATATACAAGCAGCTCACACAGCTCAATATCAAAAAAAAAAAAAAAAAAAACCCAATCCAGAAATGGGCAGAAAACCTCAATAGACATTTCTCCAAAGAAGATATACAGATTGCCAACAAACACATGAAAGGATACTCAACATCACTAATCATTAGAGAAATGCAAACCAAAACTACAATGAGGTATCACCTCACACCAGTCAGAATGGCCATCATCAAAAAAATCTACAAACAGTAAATGCTGGAGAGGGTGTGCAGGACAGGGAACCCTCTTGCACTGTTGGTGGGAAAGTAAATTGATACAGCCACTATGGAGAATAGTATGGAGGTTCCTTAAAAAAGTAAAAACAGAACTACCATATGACCCAGCAATCCCACAACTGGGCATATACCCTGAGAAAACCATAATTCAAAAAGAGTCATGTACCACAATGTTCATTGCAGCTTTATTTACAATAGCCAGTACATGGAAGCAACCTGAGTGTCCATCGACAGATGAATGGGTTAAGAAGAGGTGGCACATATATACAAGGAATATTACTCAGCCATAAGAAGAAATGAAATGGAGTTATTTGTAGTGAGGCGGATGGACCTAGAGACTGTCATACAGTGAAGTTAGTCAGAAAGAGAAAAACAAATACCATATACTTACACATATATATGGAATCTAAAAAAGAAAAAATGGTTCTGAAGAACATAGTGGCAGGACAGGAATAAAGACGCAGTCGTAGAGAATGGACTTGAGGACACGGGGAGGGGAAGGGTAAGCTGGGACGAAGTGAGAGAGGCAATGACATATATACACTACCGAATGTAAAACAGATAACTAGTGGGAAGCAGCCACATAGCACAGGGAGATCAGCTCAGTGCTCTGTGACCACCTAGAGGGGTGGGATAGGGAAGCTGGAAGGCACAAGAGGTAGGGGATATGGGGATATATGTATACATAGAGCTGATTCACACTGTTGTACAGGAGAAACTAACACACCATTGTAAAGAAATTATACTTCAATGAAGATGTTAAAAATAAACAAAAATAAAAACAATACTATTTAAGATATGGGAAAATATGTCTTCTCATGTACCAGTGGTAGGAGAATAAATTGAAGGGAAAGAAAACTTTCTGGAGGGCAATTTAACAAAAAGAATCAAACCTTTATAAGCACATATACCCTTTAGTCTACCAGCTCTGCTTCTAGATGTATATCCTAAGAAAATAATTCTGCTTTAGCTATAAGGAAATACATAACAATTTTTACTGTAGCAAATAATTTAAATTTGATTGAATAGGTGAATGCCATCTAAGCATTAAAAATTAACTATAAGAAAGTATGTTGTAGAAAAATATTTAGAGGCATGATCTGATGTTCACACCAGTTTGTTAAATGGAAAAACAAAATAAAAACAAAAGCAGGTTATAAAACCGTATTATCACATACTAGCCCAGCACAACCCCACTACCACCCTATGCTACCATACATAAACAAGAGAGTATATGTTGGTTGAGATATTAATTTGAAGTACATTGATACAACAAATGATAGCTAATTATCAGTAATAGTGGTAGCAGTAATAGAAACAATACACAACACCAAGCAAATGGCAGCCTGACTCACAGTTAACATGTCGGTAATGGAATTCAGATAGGGAGCCAGGTTTCTAGAATTCCTTCACTGGTCTGCTGCAATACCGCTGATATAGCATGATTGACCTCGTTATATCTCCTCATACTGGTCGCTTCCTCCTAATCCTGCCCCTTTCCCTGCCAAATTTTGGCCCAGAAATTTCAAGAGGAAGAACACAGAGAGGAAAACTACATGCAGTTGGACATGGAAACTATGAAGGGACGGAAAAAGAGGTTTTGGGTTGCTGCTGCATCCCCTGGAGGTATCAATAATTTCTCTAGTAGTGGTACTGATTGACATGAGTTGGAAAGCATTGCTCCGGATTGATGGGCTGACAGCTACATGGCGATAGTCCTGGTGTAACTTAGCACAAGAGTGCTTAGATACCATCCTGTGGCCTCCGGCTCATTAACACATGCTGATTTCTAAGTATCCCGGTTTGTATGGCCCATGGCAAGTACCACGCTTTCATCCATTTCCAATATAATGTTTTCATTTCAAAAGGTCCACATGGGGCCCCTGAAAATTTACAGCTATCATATAAATCAGTTTACCATGCATTAAAACCATATCATATACACTTTAGAACAGCAACTCAACAAATCTGTACTTCATTTTGAGATATGCTAGCATGGAAGTTACGAGTAATATTTAAGCCTAATTTACAATGGAGAAAACATGTTTCTATTTAGTTCACATTTGCAAACTTATCTTTGTGACTGCTAATTCCTTTGCTTCTGATTCCCTCCTTTCAAAACTATAGACAAGAGGTTCATCAGAAGACCTTACTCGGTACTGAAAGCAGTTGAATGTGAGGCAGAAAAAAATGGAGTAGCTTTTGAAATTGGGGATAAATAGAAAGAAAGAAAACTAATGCCCACATAAATGAGTGGATGTTTAACAAAGGAAGTTATCCCAAAGGTCAGAGATTGGCAGAGGAAATATGCTGTTTACCAATGGTGGGGAAGGAAAAAATCCCAAAGACACATAAAACTTACTCTAAATATTTGCCATTCTGTTTTATTTAAGACCAGGGTACATTAGCAGGGGAAAGCTGTGTACACAGTGAGGACACCAAGCTACAGGGTCCAGTTCCTTAATCAGCAGCAAGAAGTTACTCTCACCAGTCCTAATCAGTTTCAGCAGAATTCCTATTACTAACTGAGAGTGGTAATCTCAGAGAATATCTATTAGTTCTTTATCATTAGTTCTTTAGTTCTTCATAATTTTTTAAATTTATTGTTTTATTTATAGTATATTCTAGCTCAGTTATCTTGTTTATCTCACGATTTTGCTTACTATCATTTGTTTGGAACCTCCTAAAAGTTGCTGGAACCTATTTTGTTGACATTTACAGTCATTCCACATAGTACAAAATAATAAATTACATTGTGTTAAGAGAAAATGCAATTATTAGTCCATTTTGACAGTTTTCATTGATGAAAAAGGCATCCTCCTCATAAATTAAATTTTATGTGTTTCCTTTATATTTGGAAATTCCAGGAGTGATTATTTAAAAGTGAAATCATCCACTTACCAGAATAACTCAGAACAAACCCGTGGTGTTATAAGACCTGACAGTATTTCTTGGAACAGAATGTTATTAGCTCATAAATTTAAGGCAGGCACACAGATGCCTGCCCCACACATAACATAAAACATTTTGCTTCAAAAAACCCTCAGTCACATTTTGACCATAAACACTACGTACTTGATAATCTCACCAGTGGGAGGTTTAGGTTGTAAAGGGTTTACCATTTCTCACACATTCAGGCAGAAAGATGTACTCTTTCATTCTGAAGATCCTCATTTGGTTTCCCCCACACTTCATCAACAAACCCATGCTTCACTCCTGAAATTTCTTTTCTAACTTACCTTGGGCATACAAATCTGGAACGGGAGAGATGCTGCAGTACAGGCAGCATCAGCATGTGGCCAAGAGAAATGAAATCTCAGTTCCTACCAACAATACAAATCTCTGACATTTGACAGCAGGGAAAAAAAGGGGGGAGCTAACGTCCCATCTAATCTCAGTGCTTTCCCAGCAGATATTTAAATAAAAACAGTTCAAGCTCCTGACGCCACAGAGGGTAGACTTTGCATAATGTTCAGTTTCTAATGCCTCCAGAAGGTATCTGATACTTATTTATAAACCAAATATATTAAACCTGAAATGAAAAAGCTTCTAGAATTTCCAAAAAGCCTACATAAAATTGCCTGAATATGTATTAGCATATAAGTTGGAAGAAAACATTTTTTAATCCTACTTAGGTTTTTCTGGTTATTATTTGCCCTCCCCACCCCATCCCATACACTGGATCATGAAAACACGATTTTAAAGATTTTTTAACACAGACATCATTGACTTGATTGTTCAGATCTCCCTGAAGCCCATTTTTAAAGATCACCTGGGAAAAAAATCTTTGGAGATTTTGTAAACTGTCCCAGGTTCCAAAAAAGCAGAGAGGTGAGTGCAAAGACCCTTTGAGATTATGAGATGGCAAGTGCAGAGGCTTCAGGAGGTGTTCTGAAAGAAGTAAGTCCCTGACGAACGCAACTGAAAAGCAAGAAGTCATTTTTCTCCCTGATCATAACAAAAGAAACTGAAGCAAACTCCTGTTTAACTGGAATTAAACCATCAGAAGTTCACATAACCATTGTTTTATTAAGTCGCCTTTCATGAGAGACAAATGAAGCATAAACAAGCTGGCTCAGAGACTTATTTTTAAAAGGAGCTATTAGGGGCTTCCCTGGTGGCGCCGTGGTTGAGAGTCCCTCTGCCGATGCAGGGGACACGGGTTCCTGGCCCGCCCCGGGAAGATTCCACATGCTGCGGAGCGGCTGGTCCCGGGAGCCATGGCCGCTGAGCCTGCGCGTCCGGAGCCTGTGCTCTGCAACGGGAGAGGCCACAGCAGTGAGAGGCCCGCGTACCGCTAAATAAATAAATAAATAAATAAAATAAAATAAAATAAAAGGAGCTATTAGGATACGATCAGTGGAGATTTAACCTGAAATAAATAGCCTCATAAATATGAAAAGGATTCTAAAGTTGTGATTCATGTTCATATGATAATGTTAGTAGTGAGTGTATTTTATCATTCGCTAATCATGTGGTTTTGCTCCAAATGGATAAAAGTTCTAATCCCAAGTTAATTATAATATATAAGTTTTTAAGTAACCTATCCCCAGCCTATTTTGGACAAATTGAAATCACAACAAAATGAAGAATGAGGGTTATTTATTTTACTGGGGGAGAGAGGGACAGGGAGACTGAGTGAGTTATTTAAAAACGTAACTTTAAACACGCATCATTTCTTTGTAGAGCAATTAGATGAGAACACAAGGTTAGAGACTGAAAAATCTGAATCTACAATATAATTTACTTTATAGCAGAATAAATTTGGGGAAAATTCACAAACTCAGTTTTACCAAATGTAAGTTAAGTGTGTCAGTATGCTTTCTATATCTTCCACAATACAAAATTACAAGGTTCACTGACCTGGTCAAATTGAGCTGGATAAAGGTAATTGGCCATATAAATGGTGAAAGCTATTTTATGTGGAGAAAGTAAGAATGACCATTGATTTGACCACAAATATATAAATGCTGTCCTTATGTCTTTATATGGATTTATTTGAATAAGATGCTCATCCAGTAATCAACCCTAAGTTTCTTGTGAAGGTACCAGACCATTACTATTACTATCTCCTACCTATAAATGGAAAAGTGAAAGTAGAAATCATAAAAACAAGTTGCCAGACATATAGGATGAAGCTAAAAATAGGACTTAGAATTGTAAAAGTATTAAAAATAGTGCTCTGCATTCTGTAAGCACTTAACACATATTTGTGGAGTAAATGAATGAACTGACACTCCACAGCCCAGATCACCAGGCTTTCCAAGCACCCTGTGGTTCTTGCTAAGACCTTTAGATGTTCATATAAGATGAAAATTACAGGAGGCACATATTTCTGCTACTGCCTTTAACCATCTCTTTTTGCCCCTGTCTCCCTTGGGTCTCTTTGCTACCTCTAGGATAACCCAAGTTTGCTCCAAGGGAGTTCACAATGTAATATATGCGTAGTAGGAGAAACCTAAGTTCTAAACATAGTCTTCCCAGCTCTCCCAATAACTATGGGCCTTAGGGAAGTCATAAGACATGCCTTTATTTCCCTACCTACAGAAGGATTAAAGGCTGAATTTGACCCATAGTCTGTTGGTGTTAAGGATGTCAGAACCACACTATTCCTCTCAATGGGGAAAACTTCCAGGAGTTTAAATGGTGTTAAGAGATTTGGAAAAACCAAAAGAAGAGTTTCCTTTCATCCCTAATTCCATAGCACCTACTGCTGGACTCTCTACCAAGCCAAGAGAGGGAAGCTGAACTGACCCCACTATCAGCTCAGTCATGTTCAGTAGCATGACTGATAACAGCATCTTTACTGACCAGGATGTATGGGTGATGTCTTGCTAGGCTTGTTGCAATATTAATACTACATAAAAGTGAAATGAAATTGGAATTAGTAATAAAAGAACTCGTCTTACAACTCTCAAAGGCCCAGGAAAAGTGTCCACGTAGTTTTTCTCATTTAGCACAAGAAGAGTCTAAATGGTTTCATGGGAAGGTTTAAATAACAGGAAAAAAAAATCATAGTTCTCATTCCTTCTCTTGGAAAAATTAATAAACAGTTAAATGAGAAATAGTAATAAGAAGTCCTCAGGATGTTCTCTAATGGAGAATACTCAGCCTTTGGAGTTTAAATATCTGAGAAAAAATTGAAAGGTCACTTGTCCAAAGACCCAAGGGCAAAATCTGGAATTTTCTTCAACTAATCTAAGTGCCATCATATTTCCTGCTCATTTTCAACATAATTAATCACACTGAATTACATTTTCAATCACACTGAAAAAAAAGGCTAGAACAGAGATCCACATTTTCACTTCATTCTTGTTCAGAGAAACAACATAATCTATAGGACATTATGAACATGCTGACATTATCCCACATGCCGCAGAGCGGCTAGGCCCGTGAGCCATGGCCGCTGAGCCTGCGCGTCCGGAGCCTGTGCTCCGCAACGGGAGAGGCCACAACAGTGAGAGGCCCGCGTACCGGAAAAAAAAAAAAGGTACGCACAGTTAAGAGAACTCAAGAACAGACCCAAGTAACAGTACACAGCTCTAATTACAGAGCATAACATCTGAAAATCTTCACATGTATTTTTTGCATGGTAACAAATACCTCCAGTTATTTGTTTCTCTCCAGAAAAGAAAAAAAGAAGCAAAATATTTGGATACTGAAATGATAACTTTAAAGCTCTATAAATATTTGTGAAGGAACAAAGTTATCTTCTATTATGTGTTTACTACACACTAGATAACGACATTTTAAACAATCATATGTTATTATTTAAAAATTAGCATGAGAGAAATTCTAGCACAGGGCCTGAGAGATGGTAGGCATAAATATACCTCAGAGAAAGAGAAGGGGGAAGGGGAAGGAAAGAGAGAAAGGTAATATTTTAAAGTGACATATAAATAATCTTCCTGTGCTCAAAAGCCATACATTATAGTGGAGAGAGGACAAAAGGATAAAATATGCTCATGTTAAATTGCTAAAGACTCTGAACAAGCTGCAAGTACAAACTTCAGTAATAAAAAGTTAAGTAACCAGAACTCAACAACCAGAATCCTGAATTTACTAGAACACATACACATACCTTTACTGTCCAGTATTCAAGGAAAAACAAATTTACAAGAATATAAGATATGTAAAGCAATTATACTCCAATAAAGATTAAAAAAAAAAAGAATATAAGATATTTCAGTGTTCATGAAATAATAGTGATCACCAGCAGGAGCAACTTCCTAGGAGTGTCCCTGGAGAACAGTTATCCCTGGTTCCTACGTATCCACGGAACAATAACCACTGTTACTCCACATGCAGACCAGAGATCAGGAAGCCACTCAAGGACCCAGTGGTCAATGAAACCCTAGTTACTCAGTGAGCTTCATAGTCAGAATGAGCTGACTGTTTTCAATGGTTTCCCACTAGAGAGTTTAAAACACAACGTCATCCATAAAATTTGTGGAGTGAAGGGCCCCCAGCCAGGAGCCCCACTCCCCTTCTCTTTCCCAACTTCAGCTCTGTTCTGCAATACAAGGAGCCCTGCACACACTCATGAGAACACTCCAGCCTGCCCATCCAAGATGCACACACAGCCCCACACTCTTTGGTCCTAGTAGCACTCGTACTCAAGTAGTGCAGTTCACACCTGGGAAATCTGACCCCAAGACAGGCCCACACAGGCTCTGGAAGTAATATGGGGGTCACTTAAGCAGGGGACTGTGGAGTCCTGAGTGGTTTAGCAGTGGGGGTGAGGGTGCCTTGCACAAACCACGTCCCTGCAGAACCCTCTCTTCGTGGAACACGGACCGAGGCCAAGAATCTTTCTTGTCCAAGGCCAAAGGGTGTTACTGTTGATATGACATTTCTGCCTTAATCTGGGTTAGCCAGAAAATCTAATTAGCTGTATCTCATATCCCAAAAGCCGGACTAGATAGTATTGCTTATACTATTTAGTGAAAATAACCATCCTAAGTGCTAACATTACTTTAGCTCAGTTGGTCAAATGATTTTGGTTTTAATACCATGGAGTCCACAGTGAGCACAAGAAGATGCATTTCTTCAGCGAGAAAAGTCTAGACACAACTAAAAAATAAGCCAGCACGAAGACAAGCTTTGTGAGCTGTTAGGCAGTGACCAGGTAGAGAGAAAAGCTTTTGTCTCAAGTCCTACTTCCTTACGCTCAGTCTACAAAACATCACAGGTCAAGCCTGTAAGCCAAACTGAATGATGAATCTTCCCTTTCATTCTCCCTTCTTTTAGCACCTCACCCTACCATACCTGAGTTGTTCTCCATAGGAACACAAAAAGATCCACTTGCCCAGGAATGTGTCCTGTGCCTCTACCACCAGACAATTCTTTTTTTTTTTTTTTTTTTTTTTTTGTGGTACGCGGGCCTCTCGCTGTTGTGGCCTCTCCCGTTGCAGAGCACAGGCTCCGGACGTGCAGGCTCAGCGGCCATGGCTCGCGGGCCCAGCCGCTCCGCGGCATGTGGGATCTTCCCGGACCGGGACACGAACCCATGTCCCCTGCATCGGCAGGCGGATTCTCAACCACTGCGCCACCAGGGAAGCCCCAGACAATTCTTTTTCTCATCTTTTCAGGGCTTTATCCGTTGGTGGTGGTCACCCAACTAATAGAATAAACTACCTACCGTGTACCAGTGGGCTAGTGAGTGTTATCAGTTGAACAGGTCATCTGTGCAAGTTAAGTAACACTGTAAACAGGGCCTTGAAAACACGCCATTCCTTAATAAGTAAAATGACTCCAGTAGAAGGTATGTATTGCAGAAATGAGATCAGGCCAGTGGGGACACACGAGCTTCTTGGAGCACTTTGAACATATCACGCAGGCAACTGCCTGCTGCGCTGAGAGGCCTCTCTATGTACCTAGAGCACAAGGAAGAGATGAGAGAAAAGAAACTTGTCCTAATAGTTTTGCAGGGCAATTGAAAAGACAGAATCTATGTATAATGAAAACTCTTTAATAACATTACAAAGTAACACAAGGATGCGAATGGATGAGTTATAAGCCCTTTTCCCTCCTGACTTCTAATACTCTTCCAAACATCTGATCTGCTGTGAGCTTTCCCTGAAATTTTGATTAAGAGACGGAACACTTGGCTTGAGTAGCAAAAGAAATAGCTTGGAAGAACTTAGACACATTTCCCCCCTTCTGCTCTCACATTCTAATTCCCCAAATTTGGGCCTTTTGGAGGATGTTTAGAGGTGTCCCTACACATTCCATGTTTCTCTATTTTTTAAGTCTTTTAATGTCTCAAGGTTCTCGAGAGTTAGCTTTATTCTCTTCTATATAAGGGTGATTACTGAGTCCACTTCAGTTTTTTCCAGCTGCTTGGAAAGTGGCAGTTTTGCCATTGTTCTGGTCCATGATTTCAAAAAGGCAGGTAATCCCTGAAATTCCAGAACCCTCAGCTTAGTGTCAGAAACTCACATTCCAATTCCAGCTCTAATGCTCAGTTGCCTCGAGGAAGCTGTTGAACTCGTCTTTGAGCCTCAATGTCGTCTATAAAATAGGGATTTGTTTCAGCCAAGACCAAATCAACTAGCTTGTATGGCAGAGCACACAGCCCAGTGGGGCTCAGTATGTGTGGTTGATGTGAACACTCATGCCAGGTATTCTCTGTTTCAGAATTTCTCAGAACAAGATCAGATCCATCTATTTATTCAGTTAACAAATGCTTTGTTGAGCACCTAATAAGCATCTGACTCTCCACTGAGCACTTGTGAGAACCACAATAGCTATGAGCCATCCCGTCGCTACTGGAAAGTTTCTATTTTCAAATTACCTCTCTTCTAGTATTTTCCCTTTTGGAAGATAGTTAAGAATGTACGTCATGTTTGCTTGCTTAAATTATATCTATTGGCAACATTTTGGAATGGAGTCCATCCCTCCCTGGGCTTCATTATACATCAAAATTCCCACAGTTGGTGTTTTTTCAAGACACATAGATCAGCACGGTCTCTAAGAAGTTCTCTCCTGGGTTTGATAAAGAAGAATTAAAATACACCTGGACTTTATCAAGCCTGGTTTTCAGGCTGTCAGGGGAGGCTGGAGTTGGTAGGGATAAATTAAATTATTAAGAATGGAATTTTCCAATAATCAAAGGAGAGGAGCGGTAATGAGCAGCACACAAAGATAATGAGTAAGCACATACACTGCACACCAGGACCCATCTAACAATTATTCTGCCGTTCAAATGCACACCTCCTCAGTCTACCCCCACTGAAAACCAAAAATGTAGCAAGAAAATATCTGGATAGTAATCCCTGCTCAGTTGAGTCTCTAGTTATGACCAAATAAAGACAGACAATTAGACAATTAATTACCCAAAGCAGTGTGACTTAGTGTAACTTTCATTGATTACAAATGGGCAATAATGCAAAGATATCTGAAGCATCACTTTATGCTATTAATTCCAGGAAAATCACATACTGAACCATCTATTAAAATGGAAAAGTCATAGTTGTTCAGACCCCAGGGAAGCTAACTGACAGGATAGAACAAGAGTTTGAAAACATATTTTTGGGATAATTGTTGGCCAAAATCATTGATTATATAAAAATTAGTTCTGTACATCCTTAGTGGCTTCTATTTTCCCTGATCTACATTAACATTAAAAGGAGAATGAGAACCCTCAAAAAATGGAGAAAAGTATAGAAAATAGCATGTTTTTCGACTCCTCTCTCCAAACACCCAACTTCTCCATATACTTACGATGAATGAGAAAGAGGAAAACAACAGGCCTGCTGGGGAGTACACGGTTAGGAGGAATTCCTGACCAAAACCTTCACAGGCAGGGCCACTACTTTACACAATCCCATTCATACTCTTTGTGAAATCCACCTCTAGGGCTGTGCAAGGCTCAATCTCTGTGCTATATACAGTGAGCCTATCTAAGGGTACACAAGGATCCACAAAAAAGCCGAGTGCTCCTAGTCCAGGAAAATACCACTTTGCCCTGTGACCTAGTTCAATCCTAATGAGATAAGGAGAAAAGAGAGAGAGTGTTTATTGACTTTAAAACTACTCAAGAAGTTCCACAAACAGACTCAGAAGTATCTGAGAATTGTAAAAGATTTGACTGCAATCACAAGAAAGGAAAGTCTTTCCATTTGACTGATCCTCAGATAAACGAAACCACAGTGGGAATGGCTGGGCAAAAAGACTTTCCTGTCTTCACACCCACACACCCAGTAGAACATATCAGCAAGCAAAGAAAACATTCACCAAATTTCCATTGATGAAATATACCATGCCTTCTCTTTGGTTGATTTTGAAAACATTAAGCCGTATAATTTAAGTTTTTGTTTCAATCTGAAAAATGGGGTTGATACCCTAAATATAGGGCATTTGAGGACAAGCCAGCCTGAAAGTAGGACAAGGGATTTCTATCTGGCCAGATAAACACCTCTAGACCTCAGTCCTTGACCAAGCAGAATTCATGTCTGAAGTGTGCTTATCCCACATGGCATAGTGAGCCTGCTTTCCCGGGATGCTCAAGGATGTGCTAGAAGCAGGATCTCTGAAAAGGACAGGACCATCCTAGGGCCAGGTAACCCTAATTTGGGGCTCCCCTCCTTCCTCTTCTAGCCACCCCTTCCCATGAGACTAGGAGTCTGCAGGGTTGGAGGATATACCTCCCTATAGCAACAATCTCCCTTCTAGACCATTCCCCAAGTTCCCATGTCCCTGGAATTCCCTGTCTCACATGGTCCAAAGCCAGCCTCCAAGGCCCATGTGGGTCTTTACTCTCCCAAGGGAAGACCACTTTACAGCCAGTGTGCCTACCCCTAGGCCTGAGGGGTGATCATGGGCAGCTGTCCGGCTATGTGTGTGGATAAAGCTTGAATGAGCAGATTAGTTGGTCCACACATATTCCTACAGTTGCACAGTGGAGCCAGGGAAGGAAGAGAAAGGAAAAGGCTGTGGGACAGAAGGGTCTCTTGTCCTGGACCTGCAAATGTTAGGGGTGGGCCTCGAATGAGATAAATCACAGACTGAAACGTGTGCTATTCAGGGATCCCAGGAAATGTCTTTCTCTCTCCTATCCTCACAGTGACCACACAACTTACTATCTGAACCAGGGCACTGTTGAGTATAAAAGGGACCCTAACCAAACAGGATACCAGCTCAACAGGGGAAGCCAAGACTGTCCTGCAAATTGGGATATAAACTCATCCCAGCTACACCAAACTACAGGTAGTAGCCTCCCCTGTAATGATCCCTCACTAACCCCAAGCCCAGAGTTCCAAAACAATTGCCATCCATTGGCATCCAGCACTTTTCTTCCCGTAAGTTTCTTTTTTCCCCTCATGGCGAGTGTTTATGCTTGGTACACTCAAGAAGTAAATAAAGCTTCATCCTTGTCATGTACAACAGACTTTGGGTATATAATGGAAAGCATCAGATATAGTTCCAGCTTCTGTTGTTTATCTGCAAAGGCTGTTCAATCTGTTAAATCTGTAGATTGGCACCCTAATAAATAGAAAATGAAATAAAAGGAAAACCTAAGAAATCAGAGAACTGTTGGAAATCTGCAAACACACCAAAGAAAATTGGATACTAGGATTCCGGACTGAGGTAGAAAATCAAACATGAACAGTAAACAGAACCTTAAAGAAAATGTTGTGATGGCCTTTTCTGGAGCCAACCCTACACTAGGCCTGGGAATGCAGGATTTAATCCGGACCAGTCAGTGTTTTCCAGAAGCTCACACCCTAGAGGAGGGAGTTTCTGGTAAGGCCTGAGGCCACATCCTTGGCACCTGGTTACTGTGTCTCCCTTGCTGCCTC
The DNA here is from genome assembly GCA_004363435.1 of Platanista minor. Taxonomy (NCBI): domain Eukaryota; kingdom Metazoa; phylum Chordata; class Mammalia; order Artiodactyla; family Platanistidae; genus Platanista; species Platanista minor. The sequence continues at coordinate 13,096 of RJWK010011275.1, read as the reverse complement.
TTGGCAAATTCCAGTAGCCTGATTTCCACTCATAGCTGTTACACAACACACACACACACACACACACACACACACACTTTTTTCCTACAGTGTTTCCCGTCAGTCTGTCCTACTGTCTGCCATTATTTACATTGGAAGTTCTTAAACATGACCACTCATCACAGTTACCCTGGGAGCTTCTCTAACATACAGATTCCCAAGCAGCACCCCACAGAGACTGAATCAGCAGGTCTGGGGTGGAGCCAAGACATTTCTACCCTTAGTAAACAATCCAGATGACTATGAAAGCAAAGCATTCGAGCCTCTGGAGAAGCTCAGCTAGAGCAACACAGGCTGGGATGTTGCCTGATGGGGATGCAGCCGCGTCCTCATGCTCTGTTTGTCCCAGCCTGCTCCTCCGTGGGGGTCTTCCCAGAGAGAAGTGAAGATGTTTTACCCAACACCCTGGCGAAAAGCACCACAACGAAAAGCTGTCCTTTCCTGCCGTGGCCAAGCTCCAACCAACTGCCAATTCCAATACATCCTGGAAGATTTCTGTATTCATTCCCTTTCATGAGAAACTGTTTGAGCTTTACTCAGAAATAAAAGTACACACATGCAACAAGTTTATGCAAACTTTAGAATGGTCCATTTTTTATTGACAGTCTTTATTTCCTAATCCAATGTTGAAACTTTTTTCCTTTGAATGAAATTTTAACCCATTTCTTTCCCTTCTCTCCCTCTTCCTCCCCATCTTCCACACACCCATATTGTAATCTGCGAGTTTTCGGTTAAATTAATAACTCCCAATGGCCTAACCCTTCTAAGAGAACACATCAGCATCTCCAGGAAACCATGTAATTTTTCTATTTGTGAAAATTAGCCAAATGTTTTCAAAGGATAAGAAACACTGCTGGCTTTGTTTTTGGTTCATCCAGAATACGGATGGGAAGAAATTATTGCAGTCAATCAACTTGAATTTTGTGTTTTACAAATAGCCTAGCATAATGAGAAATAAACCTAAATTTATAAGAGAAATGCTATCAGGTAGAAATCCCTCCTTGTCAATGGAAAGACTGACCACAGGAGTTCAGGCATCACTCTGGATCTTATCATCACAGGCAAATCCACAGATAAGTCAGCTTTTGCAGGAGCAGAAGAGGTAAAAAGAGCTCTGCTCCCCCAGCACAGTTCCAAGGTTCAGCATTACCCAGCTCACTAGAGTCGGGGCTCTGATTACCAGTTCCCTTGGGAGCAGCTGCTGCCTGTCTCCAGGGATGTTCCCACAGATCTCAGGGATGGAGCCTTACAAGCAAGAGAGCCCTCTGATCTTGACACTGGAAAAATTTCAGTATGCTGCAAGGAAGTAAGTCAGTGCTAAGCATGGAGTCCCAGTTCCATCCCGCTGATATGCTTTTGGAGGGTATGAAGCTAAAAAGGTAAAAATAAAAAGACCAGACTCAAATGTGGAAAATGAACCCACTCACTTCCTGAACATGTGCTAAGCTGACAAAATACTCTTCAATATACTAGTCCTTAGCATGCTGTTATTTGATTAACTTAAGTCTCACTTCTCTTGCTTTATTGCTCTTTTCACTGAGCTTCAGATAATTTTCCTAAGGTAGTTTAAAAGTAAGGCTAAATGCTTACCTTCCATAAATCATAGCTTCCATAAATCATAAGAAAGAAGCTGTGTATAATCTCATTTGTGTAAACACAAATTTGTCACGAAATACCTTAAAACAAAGTTTGGAAGAACATGCACAGAGACTTTCCCATTGGTCGGTTTGGGATGGTCCAATATTTCTATTCCTCTTACTTAACTCTTTTCTTCTATAAACATTTATTACTTATATGCCTTTGAACTTAAAAAAAAGAAGTGGGAAGTATTGAAGGTATTTACCAATGGAAATTATCAACATCAGACAGTGAAATTAATTATTTCAAAACTCTAGGGACAAATGGCTAACATTAGACTTCTGACAACATTGCTTCTTTTGCTGCATTATCCACCGGTGCCAAAAGTCCATCCACTAATTGGATAGAAGTACTGTTGACTCTTGAACAACATGAGTTTGAACTGCAGGGATCTACTTACACATAGATCTTTTTCAGGAAATACTTACTACAGTACTACAGTATCTGGGGTTGGTTGAATCCATGGATGTGGAACCACGGATACATAACCACAGATACGGAGGGCCTACTGTAAAGTCATATGTGGATTTTTGACTGCTTAGGAAGTCGGCACCCCAAACCTCCAGTTGTTCAAGGGTCTACTGTATTTGCCTGCAACATTATTTTGAAACAAGATGGGCACAAATGACAGCTTACTTACTCTCCTTAAATAGCCACTAATTCCACAAATTATCTTCCTGTTGTTCAAGACAGAGACCACCACAGATAAAGTAAATAAGGATGTCTCCTATCAATGAACTGGAAAATGCATTCATTTAAAAATTACTCAGTGTCGGGCTTCCCTGGTGGCGCAGTGGTCGAGAATCTGCCTGCCGATGCCGGGGACGCGGGTTCGTGCCCCGGTCCGGGAAGATCCCACATGCCGCGGAGTGGCTGGGCCCGTGAGCCATGGCCGCTGAGCCGGCGCGTCCGGAGCCTGTGCTCCGCAACGGGAGAGGCCACAGCAGTGAGAGGCCCGCGTACCGCAAAAAAAAAAAAAAAAAAAAATTACTCAGTGTCACAATTGACATTTCGATTGTACACTTACTTCTTCTTACTTCCAATTTTAATGGAGGCTATAAGACAACAGGCAGATAACAAATGTTCCCTAAGGAGATTTAAATTGGCTCTATTAATCTTTCTCTGACTTCAAGACAATGTTTAAAAATAAATGTCTGGCTTAACATTTTACAACATCTTCTTTTTAAACATTAATTTTTCTTCTGTGCACCACAACAGAGAAATTAGCATTCAGGTTCTAAGTCAAGAGCAACTCAATGAGACTGCAATCACCCAAGGCAGTCTCCACCTCTTCATCTCAATCACTAAGTGGCTTGCTTGATCACACTTGAGACCCACTATCACTTACAACTGTCTTATCTTCAAGATCTGACATTTTGACAAACCTCCCTATAGCTACCATCTCAAATTTTTCCACATTGCCTCCTGTTGAATTTATCTTTCCCTGTTCTCACCAGTTAATTTTGCTTTTTCTTCTTGTTTTAACCTCAGGCTTCTTAAACTAGGATATATATCCCTACCCTCATCCCAGTATAGGGCCTAGTCATGGAAAAATGTGGCATATATTTTTTAACTCTTTATTTTACTTAATAATAAATAGCTTAATACTTAAAATTAAAACAAATACAGATACATCATGGAATTTTTAATATTTTAAAAATAAAGCTCAGGACTTTAGAATTTACAAAGCTTCTGATAGGCTACTTTAAGACTCCATGCCCTGGAGACAAGCTTCTCTTCTCTGTCATCATGAATATTTCATAGGAAACGTTTGAGAAGAATTAACCTAACCTATTCAGCCTCCTCTTGGCTTCACAGCCTATGGTTAACCATTCCCAACCAAATTGTCTCTGACCTCTGAGAATGCCTAGTACTCTTGACTCTCCATTAAAACCCTTACTTGGACTGACCCAATCCATCTCTTCTCAGTTAATTCCAGGGTGTCACTAGAGAAAGTCCCGTTACAATACTTTGTAGAACCATGCCACTCAATCAGTCCTAGGCACTGGCCACCACTAGACAAGCCCCCTTTTTTATCTCTAATATACATCCTAACTTTCGCCAATTCTTTCATTTTCTCAAATGTACTTCTGACTTCCCCAAAGAACAGCTTCATTGCCCACTCTACAAAGATTGAGATGATTTTAAGCGAACTGCCTCAACTTTTTCTCTCTCTCCATGAAATGTCATAGGACATGGCACATAGTTTTTTCTTCCCTCCCATCTTAAAGCAGTATCCCTATTCTTTTCTGAGACCAACCCCATGCTCCTGACCTACCTCTGCCAGCCTTCTCTTTCCACCTTCCCCACTATTTCTTGTATCTTCAGACTTTGTCTTCCCCCTCCTAGATGACAAAGACAATTGCCTCTTTTGAAAAGGGATCATTTCTTAATCCTGCTTCTCCCCAAGTTCTCCTCCTTTCATTATCAAACTTCTTGAAAGAATAGTTCACGTTCATGGAATTCACTTCTTCTCTTCCCATTGTCTTCTTGAGCCCCAGCAAATAGGCTTCCGCCTTCACCAAGCCAAGGCAACCATTCTCACTAAGGTGACAGGGACCCACCCATTACTATCCCAGCTCTCTGCTTGGAATTTGTCCCACTTCAACTCCCAAAGAAGGGGCAAGTTGTCCTTAACCCTCTCTTCCTCTTCTTCATTCCACACCCTGTTTTATCACTTACCTCTCGGACTGCTCCTACCCAGTCTCATTCACCGGCTCCAACCTTCATTCTTTTCTTCTATAGGCTCTCTCTTGTGAACTGCATGCATCCCATGTCCTCAACAATCACCTCAGTGCAGAGGACTTTCAACTCCAGAGCCTTCAGCCCTTAGCCCAGTACTGAGTCACTAGCCTAGTACTGAGTCACTAGCCTATTTCTACTGCCTGCTGGGTAATCTCAAGCAGAAACCCAAGAATGGTCTGGTATGTGGAAAAGAATGAGTTTTCTATATGAGCAGTGGTTTGGCCTTGGCAAACCATGTAACATGAGTCCCAGTTAGTAAAAACAGTAGTACTTACCTCATAGGTTTGCTAGTGAGGATTCAGTGACATAAAAGTAGGAAATTCAATTTATTTATATTGATTTAAATAGAGCACTTACTGTTTGTCAGGAAGGCTTATAATACAGGACTTTACAAATAATAACTCATTGAATCCCTACAAGGACGCTGTGAGGCAAGTAGTACTATTATCCCCATTTCACAGATGAAAACACTGAGACACAGCCAATTTGGGTAACCTCCCCAGGTCACACAGCTAATAAGTGGCAAAGCCTGATTCTAATCCAGGCAGTCTAGACCCAAAAGCTACGCTAAGCTGCCTCTCTTTATACTGACTATCTGCCTTTTAATGCACTGCAGAAATTCAATTATTATTATTAAATCAAAAATCCAGAACATCAGGCCACCCCTGCAATTCAAATTTCTTTCATGGGTTCCTGGTTAATGATACCAATCTTATAAACTACCACCCCTCATCAGCTTACTTCCTCTCTCACCCTCAGAACCTACTGCTGCCAAATTCTACTCCGTCCACCTCTGAAATGGTTGACTTATTCCCACCATCAGTGCTTTAGCACCAGCCTATTTCATTAGTACATGGAAAAAAAAAAAAAGACCTCCTCTATATTGGGACAATGAGTAAAATTTGTATAGCAGACAGCAATTGTATATCAATACTAAATTTCCCAATTTCAATCACTGTACTGAAGTTACGTAAATGAAAGTTCTTATTTTTAGGCAATGCACACTGAAATATTTAAGGGTAAAAGAGGCATGATGTCTGCAACTTACTCTCAAATGGTTTAGAAAAAACTCTTAGTAATATGTATATGTTCGAGAATGAGAGAATGGTAAAACAAATGTGGCAAAACGTTAACAACTGGTAAATCCAGTGGAAGGATATTTCAAAGCTCTTTGGTTATTCTTGCAACTTTCCTCCAAATTTAGAATTATTTCAAAACACAAAACTTAAAACAAAAAAACCCATGAGTCTCCTTGCTGCCCCTGACCATGGCCCTCTCTTGCCACTCCACTTCCCAAGTCCCTTCACCAGAATGTGAAAGGCAGTCACGTTCAAAGTACCCAGCTGGCATGCAAAGCAATGCATAACCTCCCCAACTTCTATTCCAATCTTCTGGCACCCTTCCCAACAGCATGCACAAACTCCCTCCCCAATGCTAGGTTTCCCATGACCCCTGACTCCACCTCAGCCTCAGCATTTTTCTACATCCAGGCCTTTGAAGAGGCTGTTACCTTTGCCTAGACTAGAGCCCCCTTTCTTCCTAAAGATAAACATCAAGGTCATATCATTCCCTCAAAGCCTATTTGGAATCCTATTTCTTTCAAAATGGCTTCCCAGATCCACCCAGTCAGAATCTGTTCATCTTACCCAGCCTCCTAAAGCAGGTGTTTACCTCTCTGTAGAGCTTACCTCCATTCAACCTTGTACTAGAAATTTTATGTCTTTGATCTAGGAGATTGGGAGTTTGCAGAAGATGATAATAGCGTGGTTTTCATCCTTACGCCTCCACCTTCTCTTACATAATTTTTCAGAAACTGTGTATTTCATAACTCAAAAAATGTGTACTGCCAGGGCTAATCAGGGACACAGGGCAGCAGATAGGAAGGGACAGGAGAAGGCCGCAGCTCTGGCAGTGAGCACGAAACCTGGGAAGTTCTTATTCGGGCACACGCCCTACTCTCTGCAGCTCCCATGTCTGCAAGGAAAGGAAAGAAGAAAAGGAATGGCCTTCTGTGCTCAGTAACACCCTCCTGGGCTCGCCTTTAGAGAGCTCCTGTCCCCTACCAGGAGCCCTGTTTTCAGTCAGTTCGGTCTGTCCCCCTGCCTCACACAGACCTCCTAGCATTGCTGCCCTGTGCTGGCCGTGCACCCAGCTGCTGCCAGCAGAGAGAGTACGTGTGGAGCTTCCCTGGCTGCATGTGAGAGCTTCACCCAGGAGTCTAAGTGCTTGAATGACTTTGCTTTCAATACTCTGCCTTTTCTATTTTTTTAAGGAAAATAAAAATCAAGGCTTTAGAGAAAACTTACCCAAAACAGGAGCAGTAAATTTTTCAAAAGTTCTAGGTAAAAAGCAAAGCAAGGATGCTCAAGAAAAATGGAACCTGAATGCCATTTGCCTTTCAAGTCATCTTTCCCCTAATGCCACTCTCCCTAAGAATCTTGGCCCTCTCCTTCTGGCACACACTGGTTCCTCTCAGATCAGGGCTCAGACCCAGCGTCCGTCTCTTCCTCTTACTGACAGAGACTTGGGCTCAATGGAGGTTAAGTAACTTGCCAAAGCTTAAGTTGCCCTAAAGTGGTTCCAAGTTTGTCAGCAGGTTTATTTGTTCTTCGGTTAGAGTTGAGGACCAAAGTCTGATATCTGGGAGTTGCACAATTATACCCAGAGAAGTAGATGAGATTCTTAAGAGTGAATAGGAGAAAAATATAAGGCCAAGACTAGGATGCTGGGAAAACCTGCATTTAGGGGGCACAGTAAGCACCCTGTTGTCCCCAAATATGGCCTTTCCATGAAAACTTCAGGTGATTACTTCCTAAGTCTCATCCTGTTGTGAGAAATGCCAATATTCACCACTCTTGAATCAGACTTAAGTAGGACTCTCTGCTATATATAAAATAAATAACCAGCAAGGACCTACTATATAGCACAGGGAACTATACTCAATATCTTGTAATAACCTATAATGGAAAAGAACATGAAAAAAGAATATATGTGTGTGTGTATAACTGAATCACTTTGCTGTACACCTGAATCTAACACAACATTGTAAATCAACTACACGTCAATTTAAAAAAAGAAAACACCCCACTGTTTTTTTCTTTCATTCATTCAGCAAGTATAGATTGAATGGCACATATCAGAAGCTATTTTAGGTGCCAAGGATACAGTAGTGTACCAAACAGTCCAAGTCACTGCTTGCAGAGAATTTACCAGAACTACACATCACTTCCATAATATTGCAATATCTGAAAACTCAGAGACTTCCTAGAACAAGTGATTTATTCCCTATGAACTTCACTTCTCTCATCTGTTAAATGGGAACATCAAAACTCTACCACCTATATCATATAGGAGTGCAGTGAGAATTGGGTGAAACAGGATCTATAAGGTGCCTAGTACAGAGCCTCACATTGAGTAGATAATCAATAAACGGTAACATGTGATTATGATTACACACTACCCTAAAATCAGAGTCATCATTCACTTGTCTCTCAGGACTAAACCTTACAAAAAATACTGTCACTATGTCCTCAATCTAGTCATTCAGATACATCCCTCACAATTTTTTCTATTTCTGTACTCAACTGTGTAGTATACTCAATACTTTATCTTCAATTCAAAACTGTAGAATTACAAGTTTTCTATTTTTCCTAATATATATTAAATGCATAAGCAATTGTTAAAATGTAAAAGGTTCCATTCATGTGACATAGCACCTAAAATTAACTCAGATATCACTGGAAATATGCTGGGTCTACTTTGGGAAACACTTCTCCATATGCTCAACTTTACAGAGCTGATCTCAATATCTAAATTTGGCTTATTTAAATGAAACACATTTTGGAGAGCTTCAGAGTCTGCCATCCTCTCAGTTTCCCCTGCTGCTCCCCTAAGGCAGCCTCCCTTTAACATGACTGTCATAGTTTACCAGCTTCTACCCTTGAAACTAGATCATGTCTTTCCCTTGCCCCAAATCCACTAATGGATTCCCATCTCCTTAGAATAAATGCAAAGACCTTACTTCACTCTACCAAGGCCCTACATGATCTGGCCTCTGCTTGTCTCCCTACCACACTTTCTACCACTCTTCCCACTGGGAACATAGCTGCAGCTTTACTGGATATTATTCAGGCAGCCTTTGCATCTGCTTTTCCTCTGCCTGCAGCATCCTTCCCAGGTCATCACAGCTCACTCCCTGACTTCAGAGTTCTTCCGTGAATACTTGCTCACTCCTCCATCACCATCATTCTTGCTCACCTTGCTCTATTTTCTCCATAACACTTATCACTACTAAACATCAAATGACGTGCATTCATGCACTTCTTTCTGGTCTGTCAAGCCCCTTTAGACTGTAAGCTCCAGGAGGGCCCGCATTTTGTCTGTATTGCACACTACTGTATTACTAATGCCTGAAATACTATGGAAGCCACTCAACAAATATTTGGTGATTGAAGGCATGAGCAAATGCACAAAGCGTGGATAATGAGTATTCTTTGAAACATGTTGTTTGAGGTTTCTTGAAGACTCATAGAGTGGGCAGTAAGAAATGCAAACATGGAGTTTAGGACAAAGGAAAGCAAAAAGCAAGAACACCGGAAAGCAAGACTAAAAATGTACAGACCCACCCACCAAAGTCCTCCAAATGCTACTGGAGTGTTGGCCCCAAAATACAGAAATTAGCTGGAAACAGAACTCATGGATGGATATTGATAGAATTGGAAAAGAACTCACTTCATTATACAAGAATTTGTGGTGCTTAACTTGGTTTAAAAAGGAGGGGGGGGGAGGCATATAAGTAAATAAAATAAAGTAAATTTTTTATTTTAGCCTTTAATGACAAGCTACTCCCTCAGCAAGCTTTGAAAACAAGTAACAAGATAGCATTTGGGTTTTTTTCTTTCTGCCCAGTCTATAAAAGTGCTAATGAACAGTAAAACTTCCAAAATGAAGGCTGCAAAGATGGAGAAAGAGAGTGAAATGACATCTGGGAGATTGAGGCCCCAATTCATGGCCTCCCTATATCTACACCTTTGACCTATAGCTTTGTATTCATTCATTCTGACCCTGAGTTACACCATGACTTGCTTTGGCCAATGGGATATTAGCAAATGTGACAGTAATCGAGCCTTGAAAAGCACATGTGTCTTGCCACCTACCCGCTTGCATGACTGGGCTTTCACGCTTTTGGACCCCGGCCACCACCATGAGGACATGCCTGGACCAGCCTGCTGGAGGTATGAGAGTAGGGATGAGAGAAACATGGAGGAGTATTGACTTTCCCCAATCAAGGGCATCACAGACTCCCAGCTAACCACTAATGCATGAGGAAGCCCAGCTAAAATAATCAGAATCTGGCTTCAATAAACAGAACTCCCCCATCCAACCAGTAGACTCATAAAAAATAATAAATGGTTGTCATTTCAAGATACTATGCTTTGGAGTAGTTGGTTACCCAGCAATAGCTAACTGATATAACTTGGATAATTACCCTCCAAATAACTGAGATTAAAAATGGACAAGTTACAATGGACAAGCTAAAATGATGTTACCTAAGCAAAAGAGGGCTTAAGTTTCTAATTAAAGTTTTTTAATCATTTGAAAACAACAGGACTATGAGGAAATATGGGCAATGTAATTGCAATTCAAAGCTAAATTATTAGCATCCTCTTACATTATAAAAGTGGGATGATCTTTTACAAGCATAAATATCTGACACACAGTAGACTGGTGGTTCCCTTTGTGGGCTCCAATAAAAACAAAATGGAGGGCTTCCCTGGTGGTGCAGTGGTTGAGAGTCTGCCTGCCAATGCAGCAGACACGGGTTCGAGCCCTGGTCTGGGAAGATCCCACATGCCACAGAGCAACTAGGCCCATGAGCCACAACTACTGAGCCTGTGCATCTGGAGCTTGTGCTCCGCAACAAGAGAGGCCGTGACAGTGAGAGGCCCACGCACCGTGATGAAGAGTGGCCCCCACTTGCCACAACTAGGGAAAGCCCTCGCACAGAAACGAAGACCCAACACAGCCAAAAATTAATTAATTAATTAATTTTAAAAAATGGAACCACATATGTTTTCTTCACCCTTCAGTCATTCTACCCTAGCCTCATCACTGGGGACTTCTATTTTCCACAGCACTAGAGTCTATTTTCATTAAACTATTCCTTCTTTCATATCAAAAAAATTAACAACCTTACTGTGCACATATGAAACTCATTCACAGAACTGTAGCTAAAATAAACCAACCATAATTTGCTTCTATTCAGACTTTTGTACTGACATAAGCACTATCTTTTTCCTCTTCCAAGTTTACCCTTCTTCCTTTTCCCTTTGCACATTTCCCAGGAGGTCTGTACGAAAGCATAAACTTTCACATTAGACAGGTGAATAAAGAAGCAGACACAGAGCAATGCATACACTGTTTGAAGAGGTTTTCCCACCCAACCTCCTTCACTCTCACAGCCTCGCACCCAGCCACAATTTTAGTCTCGCAGAATCCATTTTATATTCTGTTCCATAAACATATATATCTTTGTATAAAAAGAAACCGGACAAAATTGAGAATGTTATTAAAGATACAAGTAATAATACACTGGTAGAGTCCACTCTGTGCTCAGACCCACGCTGCCCCTCACATGGTGTCTTAGTCCATTCAGGCTGCCGTACCAAAATACCACAGTCTGGGTGGCTCATAAACAGCAGAAATTTATTTCTCACAGTTCTGGAAGCTGAGATCAGGGTGCCGGTATGGCTGAGTGAGGGCCCCCTTCCAACTTGCAGACTTCTTGTTTTATCCTCAAGTGGCAGAAGGGGCTAGGGAACTCTGTGGGGCTCTTTTGAAGGGCACTAGCCTCATTCATCAGGGCTCTGCACTCATGACTGATCACCTCCCAAAGGGCTCACCTCCTAATACCAGCATATTGGGTGCTGGGATTTCAACATATGAATTTTGAGAGGACACAAACATTCAGCCCATAGCACGTGGTCAGCAGAGCCTGGATTCTTGTCTTCCTTTTACAGGCAGGGACACTGAAGCTGGGGATAGCAGCGTGACACTTCCTCGAGGTTTCTCTTCCATAAAGTGACTAAATCAGAATTCAAACCCAAGTTCTCAGTCTTTTTCTGTACACTCTGCTCCAGAGTAATACATTGTTAGAAAACTCAAAACAATTTTTTCACAGAAAAGAAAAAGAAAAGGGATATATGTAAGAAGAAAGATAAAGAACAGAGAGCTATATGTGACAAAAGAGACAACAGAGGCATTTACATTTACACTGACATAGGACATATGTGTAAGAAAATCAGCTACTAACTGCTAACATTTCTAGAACATTCTACAGAACACAATGGAAAGCCACATAATTTTATGTCATGTTATGTACTGATAACAGTAGAACAAATACAAACACATGGAGGCTAAACAATACACTACGTAATAACGAAGTGATCACTGAAGAAATCAAAGAGGAAATCAAAAAATACCTAGAAACGAGTGACAATGCAGACACAACGACCCAAAACCTATGGGATGCAGGAAAAGCAGTTCTAAAAGGGAAGTTTATAGCAATACAATCCTACCTTAAGAAACAGGAAACATCTCGGATAAACAACCTAACCTTGCACCTAAAGCAGTTAGAGAAAGAAGAACAAAAAAACCCCAAAGTTAGCAGAAGGAAAGAAATCATAAAGATCAGATCAGAAATAAATGAAAAAGAAGTGAAGGAAATGATAGCAAAGATCAATAAAAGTAAAAGCTGGTTCTTTGAGAAGATAAACAAAATTGATAAACCATTAGCCAGACTCATCAAGGAAAAAAGGGAGAAGACTCAAATCAATAGAATTAGAAATGAAAAAGGAGAGGTAACAACTGACACTGCAGAAATACAAAAGGTCATGAGAGATTACTACAAGCAATTCTATGTCAATAAAATGGACAACCTGGAAGAAATGGACACATTCTTAGAAATGCACAACTTGCCAAGACTGAATCAGGAAGAAATAGAAAATCTGAACAGACCAATCACAAGCACTGAAATTGAAACGGTGATTAAAAATCTTCCAACAAACAAAAGCCCAGGACCAGATGGCTTCACAGGCAAATTCTATCAAACATTTAGAGAAGAGTTAGCACCTATCCTTCTCAAACTCTTCCAAAATACAGCAGAGGGAGGAACACTCCCAAATTCATTCTACGAGCCCACCATCACCCTGATACCAAAACCAGACAAGGATGTCACAAAGAAAGAAAACTACAGGCCAATGTCACTGATGAACATAGATGCAAAAATCCTCAACAAAATACTAGCAAACAGAATCCAACAGCACATTAAAAGGATCATACACCATGATCAAGTGGGGTTTATTCCAGGAATGCAAGGATTCTTCAATATATGCAAATCAATCAATGTGATACACCACATTAACAAATTGAAGGAGAAAAACCATATGATCATTCTCAATAGATGCAGAGAAAGCATTTGACAAAATTCAACACCCATTTATGATAAAAACCCTGCAGAAAGTAGGCATAGAGGGAACTTTCCTCAACATAATAAAGGCCATATATGACAAACCCACAGCCAACATCGTCCTCAATGGTGAAAAACTGAAAGCATTTCCACTAAGATCAGGAACAAGACAAGGTTGCCCACTCTCACCACTCTTATTCAACATAG
>RJWK010011274.1:9172-42343 GCA_004363435.1 Platanista minor | reverse complement strand
CTTGTTCACATGGTAACATTTATTCAGGACTATCGCAAGAAGGGTCTGGCAGTAGGGGAGAGAGATGGGGTTCAACTCTGAATATAAATCACCAACAAAGATAACTGGGGATTTATAGTCAAAGAGCAGAGTGAAGTGGTCAGTGGATGGAATATTACTAAGGGGACACTTCGAAGGTAGGGGGATTCTTGCTAAGCCAACTTAATAGGATTCTTGTTGAAGGCAAGCCAGAATGATCAGTTATCAAGGATGGGAGATGAGGAATTTGATCAGATATCAAGGGTGATCAGATACCAAGGTTGGGGAATCCTGTCTAAACTGACTTAGGAGGAGTCTTGCTAAAACTGGACTCTGCAAAGCTGGACATGGGAGCTCAAGGGGTGGATACATGGTCGAGAAGAAGTCTGACAGGAGCCTGACTAAAGTTTGGTCAAGGGGAGAGTATTTGTCAATACGTCTTTGGACTAAATAGTTAACCTATGTGAAGTGTTTGGCACAGTCCAGGGCGATGAATAAATGTTAACTAATAAAACTCGGCTTGCTTTCTGTGGAACATAAAATGTGGACTGTTAGCATGAGACCCCTTTTGTCTAGGCACCTCTGAGGCCTCCAGTGGGTCAAGCTCTAAGAAGAAAATCCTAGTGTGGCTCCTGATTGGGAGCTATGAGCCAGGAATCAGAGGTCTTTTGTCTGAGTCTGACCTCCAAGATGGCACATGTTGAGCAGTTTGCTGTTGGGGGGTGGGGAGGGGACAGGGGGTGACAGGACTTTTCCTTCTCTAGAGAGTCTGCTGGTCTTCGGGGGGATGTGCTTGACCGTTTTTGAGTACCCATGACAAAGATGTCCTTATATATACAGGAACTTACAACTTTCAAACCACCCTGTGTGATGAGCTTCCCAAAGTGACATTTGGCTCCCCCTTGCTCAGGGAGGAAGGGGACCTTCACCCCAAAAGAAAAGGGAGGGAAGTGAGTGCTCTTCCCATTCCCCACACGGGGGGTGGGAATCCCCTTGAGGTTTAAGTCTGGGGTCCAGCCTTGCTGTGGAATCCCTAAACCCTGATTACCACAGGGGCTGTCCACTGAAAGGTCTGCCCATGCATCGTGTCTGCAGCTAAAGTCATTTACCAGGGAAAAACAATGAAAAAAGTCTACAGGGAGAAAAAAGTTGAGGTCCCCCATATCAGTGGTGATGTTCAACCCTTGCTTCTGTTATAACAGATTCCTGGGACTTTAGCTTGGTGTTTCTGAATCCAACTACCCTTTGGATGGGTTTTTCCATCGGGGCTCCAGGTATGCCTGGGGAACAGAGATGGGAAGAGGGGAGCTCACCCAGGCCCACCCTGTCATGGTCTAAAACGGGTGGGAGTGAGGACAAAGAGGAGAATGTGCGGGGGGCCTGAGCTGGCATCCAGGGGAGGAGCTGCAGGTGGCGGAAGCCCGTCACGAGTGACTGGGAGAGGTCTCGCCACTAACTTTCAATCCCATGAAAAAGAATCGGGGGTATCAGTAGGCTCACAAAATATTATTATTTATTGGAGTGAGCTTTGTTTCTAAGTAACAGCATGATTTTCAGACTGTATGAAAAATTGTAATTGGCATGAGCTTAAAATAATGTGCAACAGCATTGGAGACATTAAGCCACATGGCGGGGATGTAAATTAGCCAGAAAGGTTCACGGCGGGTGGGGGGTGGTCAGCGCAATTGTCAGATAATGCTGAACCAAGTCAAATTAATTTCTAATAATTTGTAGAAGGTAGGCAGCCGAGAACCACCAAGCCCTTGGAATCTGTAGGAACTGCAAAGGTTGAGTGTCAGGCTAGAAATATGGGGCCTCACCCATATGCCAAAAAGCATTAAAACCAGTAGTTGGGATTCAAGGAATGACATTTTCTAAATTCAGACTTAATCTCATTACAACTCCTATTTTCTTGACTTTGCTGAGCAGAAAATTCAGTAATAACGAAGGGCCAGAGAGCGTCTCCTACCCCCAGGCTGCCGGCCTAAAGGCTGTCCCTTAATTTTAACCAGAGTTAGAACACATTCAAGTGTCAGCAACAGGATAAGTGCTGAGCAGATCATTAAGGTAGGCGCAATTCCTTCTCAGCAGGCTGAAAATCTAAGTAAGTGAGGTAGGCAGAACACCAGGTAAATTAAGATACATCTTATCCTTTCTCCCCACTGTGAAATGGAATCTTAATGTACAGAGGCCCTCATGGGGAGAGAAGGAAGCTCTGGCTGTGGAGCCGGAGCTGGGGGGTGAGCATGAGAAGCAGGAATGGGAGCTGGGTTGAGTGGACATGGCTGTTGCTCAGGATGCAGACACTGTGAGGTTATCACTGGCATACCTACTGGTTAATCCTTGTGAACTCTTGAAACTAGGAGAGGCGAAACAGAGAGAATTTTGTGACTGGAGGCTCTTTGAGATGTTTTAATGTCTTGTTTTGTAATATGTGGCCCATGGCAACTGGAGACTAGCATCTTTATGGGGTTAGTTTGTAACGGTGCTGGGGACAGAATAGGGGAGGTAAGCAGAGGCTAAAACTGGTCCATTGCTGGACCATTCTACTTGCTCCTTCTGCCACCCAGGGATGAGCTCTGGGACTGAGGACTCAGGAAGAGCCACTTTTCTGTCTGTGGCACAAACGGCTAAGGCTCACGGATATCCATCCTTTTCTTGGGCACATAGGCAGACCACATTTTCTAGCATCAGGAAGCAGCATCTCACACCGCTGAAGGGAGCTACACAGTAGGCTGATGTTCTTGTGGTAGGATTTTGAGCAGCATTAAAGCCCAGGGGGAGAAATTATTATTAAAGACTGATAAGTACTGCTGATTTATGATTCTGTGACTTTCTCAAATAAGCCTGGCCTATCTCGCATCTAATTCATAAGCTCCAAGAAACTGGGTTTTTGGTTAGACACATACAGATGTTCACACTGCAATCTGCCACTTAGTTAGCTATTTCATCTTGGGCAAGTTACTTAAATTCTCTGGGCCTCAATGTCTTCCTGTATAAGATAAAGGTAGTCACAGACTCGTCCCAGAGTTTGTTGTAAGATAGGATGAGTATACAAGCATGCTCCTCAGCGCTTGGCATGGAGCTAGTGCTCAATGAATCTTTTTCTGTATAATCGTTATTATTCATAATGGGGATCCTTTGAGCGGACCCTGAGATCAGCAACCTCCTCGTTCTACAGATGAGGATTTGATGACCAAACACCAGACCAGGACTTGTTCTTTTGTGCTCCCTGGAAATTCTCAATCTTTACTGTTCGCTCAGGATGCCCAAATGATGCTTGAGAAGTGTCTGCAGGAGTACGGTTCTTTAGAGTCATGATGATCAAGAAGAAGCTGGTGTGTAGGACAGGGCTCCTGGGAGTGCAGCAGCCCCTACTAAGGACATGACCCAGCTCCTTGGAATAGCACTGACTTTGGAATCAGACAATCTGGTTCCAATCTTGGCTCTGTCACTTGGCAGCAGTGTGACCTTGTGAGCCAAAGGCCATATCTCTCTATAGAAGGATGTGAAGACTCTTTGTCACAGGATTATTATGAAGATACATTATAAGACAAACAAACCTGACTTTGAGCAATCCTGAGAATATCCAACATCTAATCTGATATCAATACAGGAATGGATGATTTTTTTTTCTTCTTCTTTTTTCTTGTGTTGAGTGTTAGCTAGAGTCAAGACTTTCTAACATTTTGTTCTTCAGAATTTCTAAGGATTTAAGAAAATCTGCTTTAAGTCAATGTACGTATTTTCCAGGTTTATAATGATAACGTGTTCCTTATAGAGCATTTGGAAAACAGAGAAACAGACAAGGAAGAAAATGGAAACAACAACAAACTAATTCTACAACCCAGAAATAATACCCAGAGATGCTGACATTTCTGTGTCTTTCCTTCCAGCTTTTCTTTGTTTCAAGCATGTTTAGAATCATACTGTGTAGTTCTTTTCTTTTTTTAAATTTTGCTCTGCATTTTTATGATATGAGCATACTGTCTGTTGTCAGTATTCTTTGAGAACACAAATGATTTTTCATGCTGTACAAATATTCTTTTGTTTGTAGGAACCATATATATTTACCTATTCTCCAGATCTTGAGCAGGTAGATTTTTTTTTTTAACATCTTTATTGGAGTATAATTGCTTTACAATGGTGTTAGTTTCTGCTTTATAACAAAGTGAATCAATTATACATATACATATGTTCCCAAATCTCCTCCCTCTTGCGTCTCCCTCCTTCCCACCCTCCCCATCCCACCCATCCAGGTGATCACAAAGCACTGAGCTGATCTCCCTGTGCTATGCGGCTGTTTCCCACTAGCTATCTATTTTACGTTTGGTAGTGTACATATGTCCTTGAGCAGGTAGATTGGTTTTTAATTACAAATATCACTTTGATGATATCTTTCATTTGACCCTTTCCTTACGTTTTCCAACCTGCTTTCTGCTCTGGGAGGCTCAGATTTATGGTTACTCCAACTGTCCTTTTGTGTTCTGACTTCTGGTTGGTTTTGGCCCATATGGGACCCAGGTAATTGGATTATCTACTTCCCTAACTCACTCCCCGCTTGGATGGAAGGTCACAGCACATCTCAAGCTGGGTTCTCTTCAGGCTTTGCCTCTTCTCCAAAAGTCCCTTCACCCTACGAATGTAACAACCCCACTGTTACTAGTTCTGTTTTGAGTTTTCTATCTAATTCCTGATAGAACCCTGATTGATGTGACATTTTTATGTGTTGTAAACACAGTTGTATCTCGTAGCAATCGTTGTTTATGTCTGATCATTCTTTCTAGCAAATTTCTACAAGCCAGCTTAAAATTTCTGATCCTTAGTCTCCTCACCTGTAAAGTGTGATTAATAATAATAATAATACCCAAGCTCACAAAGTTGTTGAGAGGATAAATGTGATAATGTATGAAAATTCTTTACAACCTATAAATTGCTTTAAACATATAAGACACAGGTTATTATCACCACCTACTTAAGCCTGAGGGAGCCCGGAAGGGCTTTGGTCTGGTTCCAGGCTTAGGTTTAGCAATATTCATCTTTGAAATGTTTCAAAAACCCAAAAGGAGCTGTGGCTAACAGGTTCCTTTGCTTTGCCACCATAAACTTCCCATTCTTGGCTTCTCTACTCCAAGAAGTGACCTTAGGAACTGCTCTGTTTTGTCCACACACTTGGCAGCCCATTATTTCTGTGTGGAGTTTAACAAGGAGATGTAGGTGATGGACTCCTTTGGGTGGCATATCCAATGTGTGGTTTGAAGTACAGCTGACCCAGGAGAATTCACTCACCTCCCCAAAATGAGCAGTCTCTTTTGAGCTCCTGAGCTGATCTAGTTCGCTGCATTCACCACGGATCTGTGTTTTAAAAAATCCATTCAAGCACGTAAGGTAAAAATTGCCTTATTGGCTTTTTGTCTGAAATTTTGGCAGGGTAGAAACAGATTTCAGCGTTTATTGCCCTTTGAGTGATTTCCAGCTTTGTTCCAGGAAAAATACAATTAATCTTGTAGCAGCCACTATATCAATCCCTATGAGGGGTGAGTTGTTTCAGCTATCACGTGGAGTCTTTCACTTCTTTGGTTGTGCTCATCTTTTTTGGCTGAGGGTATCTGTAATGCACACCAGGGGAAGCCTCTTGCTTCCATATGTGTACTTGTCTGCAAAGTCCCAAGACTTGTAACTGGTGGGGCCTTTGAGCATCCAGCCGTGCTCCCTCAGCCCAGCTAACTCATCTGGGAAAGCAGTGCAAGGGACCCCTATGAGTGGATAGGGAGGGTATGTGTTCTGAGAGACTGGGAGCCAGGTCCAGTTGACTTGCATTTGTCCTGGACATGATGCTTTTTGGCTCTTGGCTGGAGGGAGGGAGGAGAGCTGGAGTCCTAATATCTTGAGACAGTGCCATTGGCTCCCTTCTTTGCATGATCTTTGTTCTCCTGGTTGTGTGCTCTAGCAAGAAGCTTTATCAGGTCCAGGCTAGCCTAGTGCCCGTGGGCCACTGAACACATTTCCTTTCCTTCCAACAGCTTTGCAGAACCTGGTATTGGCTTGACTGTGAACCTGGCCTCAGCTGGTGTAATTCCTTCACTTTGATTATCACCCATACTGATCCTGGGGCAGAGAATATGCCAGCTCTCTCCCTGTCATTTAACTAATATGTGACCTTCAACAAGCTGCTTAACATCTCTGGGTCAGAGCTTCCTCATCTGTATAAGAAGCTGGCTAGATCACAATTTCTCCAACTTCTTACTGCAAAGACACTTCTGATTATTCCTCCCACCCGTCGTCCTGCTCTCCTGCCAAACTGAATACAGTATTCCCCCTTATCCGTGGTTTCACTTTCTGCGGTTTCAGTTACTTGCGGTCAATTGTGGTCCAAAAATACTAAATGGAAAATTCCAGAAATAAACAATTCATGTTTAAATTGTGCACCATTCTGAGTAGCTTGATGAAATCCCATACCTTCCCTCTCTGTCCTGCTTGGGATGTGAATCTTCCTTTTGTCCAGCACATTCTACCTCTCAGTCACTTAGTAGCTGTCTCAGTTATCAGATCGACTGTCTCGGTACCACAGTGCTGTGTTCAAGTCACCCTTAATTTACTTACTAATAATGTCTCCAAGCACAAGGGTAGTGATGCTGGCAATTTGGAGCTGCCAAAGAGAAGCCACGGTGTTTCCTTTTAGTGGAAAGATGACAGTTCTTGACTTAATAAAGAAAGAAAAAAATCATAGGCTGAGGTTGCTAAGATCTATGGTAAGAATGAATCTTCTCTCTGTGAAATTGTGAAGAAGGAAAAAGAAATTCGTGCTAGTTTTGCTGTTGCACCTCAACTGTAAAAGTAATGGCCGCAGCGCATGATAAGTGCTTAGTTAAGATGGAAAAGGCATTAAGCTGGTACAATACAATATTTTGAGAGAGAGAGAGAGATCAAATTCACATAACTTCTGTTACACTATATGGCAATATTTGTTCTATTTCATTATTCATTATTGTTGTTAATTTCTTACTGTGCCTGATTTGTAAATTAAACTTTATCATCGGCACGTATGTGTAGGAAAAACATATTAGGGTTCAGTACTGTCTGAGGTTTCAGACATCCCCTGGGGGTCTTGGACTGTATCACCCGTAGCATATAAGTGATTGTGATTATTTTGTTTCCCAATAAAAATCTAATTCATCCCTTGTTAATTTTATCCACTGAAATGTCCATTTCTTCCTACCTTCTCGGCCACCGCCATGGCCAAGTTACGTGAGCTCCCCCAATAGCCTCCTACTTATCTCCTGGTCTCTACTTGCTCCCACCCTGCATATGGAGTGCTCTTGTCAACTCCCCTCTCTGCTTGGCTTACGACCCTTTAATGCCTGCCCGCTGCTTATGTGATAAAGTCCAAAACACAAAATGGAGGACCCACAGGCATTGATCTGCCTCTTCAGTGTCACATCATGCCATCCAATCTTCCCTCATTCTCTGGGATGGCCACCTTGGCCTTAGTCCAGTAGGACCTCCATGCAACCTGTTTCCTCTGCCTCGTCTTTGTATCTCGTGGGTCAGTTTTCCAGATGGGGTCAGATTCCTGTGCTGTGGGCTCTACAGCTGAGTTCACTTGCTTTATAGCATCATTTCAGTGGGTCATCGTGTTGGATCTTCCCACAGACCACGAGCTGCCCCTTGGCCTAGCACCCGACCTGGCACACAGTAGGTACCTCCTAGACAAACAATAAAGGAAGAAAGGGAAGAAAGGAGAGAGAGAGGGATGCCCAAGAGCTTGGCTATTCTGAATAAAGGTCGAGTTTCCATTTGGACCTTTGAAATAGTAAACATAACACAAAATGCCCCATTTCCAGGGTATTTGTAGTCAGGCTGGAACCAGCGTTGGCCACTCTGTGGGTGTGGGCAGAGGAGGAGAGGCATCTTCACCTGCTTCCTCTGGTACCTTCCCTTTTATCCCTGCTGTGGGTGGAGGGAAATGATGCTGGTGCCAGTGGCGGCCTATAATCTGTCCCTCTGATTGATGGGCACTGGTAGGGGTCAGGCAGAGCAACATACAGAGTAGAAATTGACACAGGAATCATTAGTTCTGGCAGCAGACGTTAACGAAGAAGATACCGGGTTTTCTTTTTTCTCTGCTGCAGATGAGCTTAGACATCACCCATCCCAGTGCTTCCCCAGTCTCCCCGTCTGTCCGCCTCTCCTGGGAAGTGTGCTAAAATACAGATTCCCAGGTCCAGTGCACAAATTCTAATTCTGTAGGTGTATGGCAATTCTGATTCAGTAGGTCTACGGTGAGGGTTTAGAGCCCTGTTTTATTAACTAGGGATCCTCAGGGGTTCAGATGCTCAGCCAGCTTTGGGAAGCACTGACTTAGAGTCCAATCCCTTTATTTTGTTGCGTCTTCATTACAACAGCTTTGAACCCTATCAACATGGAACTAGAAGCTTTTGTTTTGTTTTCTCTCATTAAGGAAGGTTACATCTTTTATTTTCCTACACATTTAGATTTTCAAAGTGTTCTCACTACTCTTATCTCCTTTGATTCTCATAAAAGCCCTTTAAAGCCAGTGGCACTGGCACCATCACCCTCTGTAGCCGACATGGATACCAAGGGTCCAGGCTGCCAGAAGTGGCACCACTGGTTCTGAAGTCTTGACCCTTGCATTCCTCTCTGCAAGATGCACACGTGTAATTCTAGAATGCCACACACCTTATGTCCTATTTTGTGATATTTAATTTCTGTATTAAACCTTTGCAATTCACCTGAAAAGAAATGATTGATGGCCTTTCCTCATTTTTAAAAAGGGTGCTTTCCAAATGCATAAAGGTAAGACACTGTTAGGGGGGGTTTTATGGCAGGTGTTCTTGGCAGCAAACCCTTTCCTTTTTACGGCAGTCTGGAAATTTTCCTGGGTAATAACTTTCTTTTCTTTTAACAGGCATAAAGTAAAGATGTTCTAGATAGTTGGATCATTATCAAGTGATTTTCCAAAGACAAAATCAAATGATTTTCCAACAATTGTCAACACCATTTAGGCAAAAACGAGAGTTGTCCACATCTGGAAATGGAATGCATAAATGTTTGAGCTTTCCCTTTTTGTTGGGAATGATATTTGACTACTCAAACTGTGATTCCTTAAGTGGCAGTTAGACTGGGGAGCTGGGAGAAGGAAGTTTGGGGAAAGGTATTCATGGGACTTCCCCAAATGGTAATATTTCTCTTGTGAACAGAGAAATGTACATTTGTTCTTCCTCTCCCCGAAGACTGAGAACAAAGCAACCTTCAGTATGGGCTGAAGAGGCAGAAAATTTTAGCTGTGAAAATTAACACTGGGAGAAATTGAAGGATTGAAAACAAAGCAAGCTACTCGTGTTCATTAATTCATTCAAGCAATATTTTGAACCTCAGTTATGTGATTATAAGCTTGGCTTTGTGCGAGGCACTGGAAATTCAGGTGGTCAAGAAGAAATTGTGGGGCTTCCCTGGTGGCGCAATGGTTAAGAATCCACCTGCCAGTGCAGGGAACACGGGCTCGATCCCTGGTCCGGGAAGATCCCACATGCTGCGGAGCAACTAAGCCCGTGTGCCACAGCTACCAAGCCTGCGCTCCAGAGCCCGCGAGCCACAACTACTGAAGCCCACGAGCCTAGAGCCCGTGCTTTGCAACAAGAGAAGCCACCACAATGAGAAGCCCGTGCACCGCAACAAAGAGTAGACCCCTCTCACCGCAGCTAGAGAAAGCCCGGGCACAGCAACAAAGACCCAATGCAGCCAAAAATAAATACATTTATTAAAAAATAAAAATAAAAAATAAATTAGCAATGTTGATTTTCATAATGATTTTTTTTTACATCATACAGTACCAGGTGTCTATCTAACATCATTCTCCTGTTAGGCTGTAATTCACAATTTCTTCTTCTTTAATTTTTTTAAAAATTTATTTATTTAATTTATTTATTTTTGGCTGCGTTGGGTCTTTGTTGCTGTCTGCGGGCTTTCTCTAGTTGCGGTGAGCGGGGGCTACTCTTCGTTCTGGTGCACGGGCTTCTCATTGCGGTGGCTTCTCTTGTTGTGGAGCACTGGCTCTAGGTGTGTGGACTTCAGAAGTTGTGGCTTGCGGGCTCTGGAGCACAGGCTCGGTAGTTGTGGTTCATGGGCTTAGTTGCTTCGCGGCATGTGGGGTCTTCCCGGACAAGGGATCGAGCCCGTGTCCCCTGCATTGGCAGGTGGATTCTTCACCACTGCGCCACCAGGGAAGCCCATCGTTGTTAATTTATTGAGTGCTTACTTTATGCCAGGCACTGTGCTTTATCAACATTAACTCACCCCTTACAACAGCCCTGAGTTGTAGACACAATTATTGATTTCATTTGATCACTGAGGCAAGTGAGGCAGAGGGAGGCTAAGTGACTTTCTCAAGGTCACACAGACAGTCAGCAGTGGCACTGAGATTTACATCTGTCAGTCCAACTCCTAAACCCCTGCTTTCATCGAGGTAGACCCTCCCTCAAAAATACTTACTGCCTGAATGAATGAATGCATGAATGAAGTAATTGCAAGTATGATGAGACTTTTCAAAGGGGAAGCACAATATAGCAGAGGGGTTTAAACTAGTCCATGTCTGAGGGTCTGAGAGTGGCATTTCAGCTGAGTCCTAGGATAGATCAAGTGGATGGGCAGTGGGCAGAAGTGGTAGGATGTGAAGGTTAGAAAGTCAGTGAAGATCTTGACACAGAAGAAACCTTAAAGACCATCAGGCACAGTCCTCTAATTTTGTAGACGAGAATATGGAGGTACAGATTGGGAGTGTAGAGAGCTGGGATGACTAATCAGATTTTTCTGGCTTCAGGAAACACCCAGAAGTGGTTCACTCTAGTAAAAGTAGAGATTTTTTAAAAGACCACTTGCTCTGTTACACCATTAGGCTGTAGCAGGGCTTCCTAACCTTTTTCCCATCATGACACACATAGAAAATAATATTTGGATGGTAAAAGTAGGTTAAATGGATGCAGCTGCAAGAACTGTGGGTGCTTCAGGCCCCACCTGGACAGGTGAGCACATCTGTGACCATCCAGCACTTAGCTTTTGGGAGAAGACCTGGCTCCAAGACCCACCATGGGGGTGTGTGAATGGCTCCCCCTGGAACTACCCATTCCATGCTTCCCTCTCAGACTGTGTTGTCCCCTCCCCTCTCAGTCCCATCCTTGTACCTTCAGTGTATAGGTCTACATAGTTTCAACTTCACAGATGGCTCAAAGTCTGGAGTCCATACTTGGAAGTCCCCTCTCCTCCCTGCCCCCAGCATTGGCTAGAACTCCAAACTGACCTTTTTCACCAACCCAACCAAATGGCCAGTCTTTCACCATTTTCTGTTGGATGGAAGTAATCTAATTAAACTCATATTTAGTTGTGAATGACTACTATGCTGTCTATTCTCCTAAGAGGATAGAGGATTTACCTTGAAAAAGAAGAGTTAATTAACTAAAAGAAGTGAATCCTATAGATCCAAGAGCAACAGGGACGTTGCCTGGGAAGGAGCCAGCCACCCTCCACCAGTGACATGAGAATACCTGGGGAACAGAGCCCCTTTCTCCAGCAGTGTCAGCAACACACTGCCTCTCCTTTCAGCTCCAATGTGGATGCATTTCCATCAACCCAGACTAGGTCAACATCCCAGGATTATGGCTTGTGTTTTCTATCTGGGAATCTGGGTGCTGTTAGTGGCAACTAGGTTCTCTTAGTTGTTGGATTGTTGCATAGGGAATGCTTGATGTGACAAGGGGAAAAGATGTTGACAATGTGAAACTGATCTGGTACCCAACGTCTAGTTGTATATGGATGAGTGTCTGATTGCAGGCATAGCAGTTGCAGACGGGGCAGAATGTTAGAGACTATACCTTCATATCCCGGGCCGGGCACCCCTTGCCACACCTACCTCAAACTTCTCATCTCTTCCAATTCACTACCTGGCTGTCTTGGTGCCAGTTTCTGATTGATAAAGTCACATCTGACCTTGTCTCTGTCTGTGCTTTATTTGTCAGATGGGGCACACACAACTCTTCCTGATGGAGCTTTCTCCAGGCAATTAAATGTTCAGGTGACAGCCACTTAGCAGAAGTGCGATTTCTCTTAGTAGTGTGGACCTGGCCAACGGTTATGTCATCAGCAGTTTGGGTGGTAAGACCTTAGGTGGAGGGCAGGGCAGGTTAGTAATTAGTCAACAATCCAGCCTGACTGCACTTGCATAATGTAAAGTGTGAGGAGTCCCAGGCGTGCCTGTCACACCTGAGCAAGGAAGGCGCTGCAGCCGAGGCCTCCATAATTCGCTGGGCTGCATTCTGAGGCTGTTACTCAAATTTTGGGAGAGGAATCCTATGGGAGGTTTCTCAGCTATTGTTCCTTTAAGTAGACTTCCATGAAAGCCTGGAAGGAAAGAATAAATTGGGCTTCATTTAGCATATGTCACTGTGTTAGTTTCTAGGGTACCACTTTGTGGGGACATTCAGATACTTCTTTAGTCAGTATCTTCTCAGGCAAATGAATTGTTTGGATTATTTAAAATATGTCATCTCCATCAGTTTTAACAAATGCCTCAGTTATCTGCCTGGATATATATATTTAATCACTGCTTTACCATGCATCCTTTTAAGTCATACAATGACCTGTAGAAGGGAAGGAGGGTTTTCTCTCCTTTCTCTGTCCCTCCCTCCCTCCCTCCCTCCCTTCCTTCCTTTGTCTTTCTATTTCTTTCACCTTTCAATGTATCATACCATAATTCCTTGTATTCAGCTGTGTGAGTTTCCTAGAATAAGAAACTTACGGGCATTTGATTCTTGTAGTGCCCGGAAGACTGTAACAGCTAGTACTAGTTCTCATTTACAGATGTGAGAAGTAAAGCATTGATAGGGAAATGTCTTCCTCATCACTCAAAATATGTTAGGATGAAACCTCTTGCTTGTTGAATTTCTGAGCAAATCGAGTATATCTTCCGGCTATTGCTGTGTAATAAGCCGTACTAAAACTCAGGGGATAAAACAAAAAGCTATATAAGAATAGCATAATAGTTATTACTATAGCTATAATATATGAGAGTTATTATTACTATAGTGTTATTATTATTCAAAGCCTTATGGATTAGCTGTGGGTCAGCTCCTCTTGGCTGGGCTTCAGTGGGTGGCTCTGCTGATATTGGCTGGCTTGCTTGGTTGATCTAAGATGGGCTTGACCAGACTTGTTTTGCTGTATGTAACCCTCATCCTCCTCTTGGACGAGCAGTCTTCACAGGGTAGCAGCAGAAGTGTAAGAGGGCAAGCAGAAACTTATAAGACATCTCAAGGTTTAGGCTTGGAACTGGCACACTTTCACGTCTACTTCACTGTACTGGCGAACTGGTCACGCGGCTGAACATAAATCAAGGATTCAAGGAGGAGGGAAGAATTGGGTTAATAATGCAACTCACCAGGGCTAGTGGACAACAAATTCACAAACTGAAGTTCATTTTCTTCTTGGTAGAATGTTAAGGAATAAATATGGGGGGTGCAGGGCAGGGACATAAGCAAAAGAGATGTGATTCCAAGGCCTGAATTGCACCCTCTTTTGTGTAACACACACACACACACACACACACACACCACATGCACACACATGCACAGTGTTAAATAAAAAGGAGATACAAACATTTAAAAAAGCAAACAAATAAATCTTTCTACCCTTTTACTGGACACCCCTATCCTCCATTCTCCCACATATTGTCTTTACTTCTTATGCTTTCATTCTTACCCTCACTTATTTACTCAATTAAAAAAGAGCTTCAACCATGGAAAACTCTATCACTCATTATTTAATAAGACTTGCTCTGGGAAGGGGTGCATATAATTTGGCAGGCTCATTAACCATTCCTTTTTTTAAATTGCATACCCTGGATGCCATTGGTTTATGTAAATGTTTCTCTGGTGTTAATGGTGACCTTGTTTGTCATCTCCTAGACTAAAAGAAACTACTGCTTATGAAAAAATGAGAAGACAGGTCACCTCTGCCTTAAGAGGTTTTCAGAAAGGTTTGTCACTAGATGAACTAGGAAGCATGATTCAATACCAACTGGTCCTTTTAGGTTGTGGAAGGAACGTTTATTTAAATAAGTGTTTGCAGGGATAGGCCTTTACTCTAAATGCAACGATGTAAGTATTAACTTACAGACAAATTTGAGAAAAAAAAAACAAGTCTACTGAGGGGAAAATTAAGTGAAATTCCTTAAACAGATTTTTAAGACTGCTGTGAACTCCTTTTGTCTGTCTTGAGTAAGTGTGTTACTCTTTAATGAGATTATTTTGATGTTTTCACCAGGTTTGAGTGCAATGTCTAACAAAGCTTTCTTTCTATTCCTCTCCCCCCAAGGAAATGTATTTCAGTTGGGCTAACAGTTGATAGCCAAATTATTATACCCAATTGTTCTGATTTATATTTTCCAGGTCTGCCCGTAGGATTTTATATTCTGACTGCCTCTGGGCTATGTCGACACTAGGTAACCAGATCGACCACCTTTTTTCTTTTCTATCTCTAGCAAGTCAGTTGTGTTGACTCTGCTGTGACTTGACATCTTTCCTTGACACGTGCGCCACTCTTGTCACTGAGATGTAGTCAAAATGCCCATTGGGCTCCATAGAAAGTGTTCCTAGTTCTGGCTCCCCAAGGAATAGCCTATGATCTTGGGAGGAGGAATTTCACTCCCATAGTCCCAGTTTTCTTATTATTGCAAAACAAGAGTTAGGTGAGATCATCTCTTTTCCAGCTCCAACACCCTTGGATTGTGAGTCCTCCAGTCTCTGCTCTGACCCGGTGATGCCAGTTGAGTGTTTCAGGAAAGTGAGGAGACTTGCCAAGTATCCAAAGCTGGTTGGGAGCAACGTAGG
Source organism: Platanista minor (assembly GCA_004363435.1). Lineage (NCBI taxonomy): Eukaryota > Metazoa > Chordata > Mammalia > Artiodactyla > Platanistidae > Platanista > Platanista minor. Next base: position 27,425 of record RJWK010011274.1, on the reverse strand, counting down.
GGTGCTCCCTGCACCTCTACAGTCTGGAGCCCCTCCACCCTCTCACCCTGCCTCCAATCCAGGACCCCCCTCCTCCACAAACCCTTCCCTCTGCTAGTCCCCCAGTTAACAAGATGTCTGTCTCGCGCACTACAGCACACTTCTCCTTTCTTAATTTCAGACCTCATTTCCTGAAGTGCATGCGAGTTCCTTGCAGGTGGGAGGATGGCTTCCCTTCTTATTTTCACCCGACAGTAATTTATTCAGCACTGAGGGCTGGCCATGTGCCAGGCACTCTGCTGTGTGCTGGGGACCCAACGGTGATCGGGAAAGACCCAGACCTGTGTCGCGGCATAAGCTGGAAGAAGGTTTGGTTTCGAGAATAGGCAAAAGCTTTGCCTTAGACCTGGTTTAATGTTACTTTCGCTTTGATTTCCTTTTGAACAGACACATTAGAATAGAAGATATAAATGAGACAAAGATAGAGGTTGGTGATGACACTCCCCATGTCTGTCATGTTATGATATGGACAAGTGTCTGAGCATTGGTGGTCTTGGCAATCTATGTGAAGGGGGTGCTCTTTGTGTTTTATAACTTCAGCTACTTTAACATCCACAAACTATTTATCTATATCTGTATCTATATATGTATGAATATACGGGTACATGTATACAGCTGACCCTTGAACTATGTGGCGGTTAGGGGTGCCGACCCTCCATGCAGTCAAAAATCCACATATAACTTATATCCGGCTCTCCATATTGTATCCTCAGTTCCTCTGTATCCACGGTTCTGCATCTGCAGATTCAACCAACTGCGGAGTATTTACTGTTAAATAAAAAATCCACGTATATGTGGACTTTTGCAGTTCAATCCCATGTTGTTTAAGGGTCAACTCTACGTATATACATACATGTCTATGTACATGTATATATATGTATCTCAACAATTTTGACACTTAATGAAGTCTGCCATCCAGGCCTAATACATAAAGCCCAGATTCTAAGCCTGGAAAAATCTTGCTGAGCCAGCACTAAGACAGTCTCTCCAATCTCAGACTGATTTCAATGTCAAAGGTTTTTTCATTTATATCCTCAAAGAATGTTTCCATAGTTCCTGCCCTCCGGGAGCTCCCATTTTCAGTGATCCGTGAGCCTTTGGTGTACTGATTCACAATGACTTCAAGAAAACCCCAGGATTCCAAATTAATCATTAATCATTTGTTGCTGTTTCTCTCTAAATGGCCATTTTAACATCCTCTAGATAATTTACTGATATTATTTAGTCTTATTCTTTATGTTTTTTTCTACAATTTGGCCAAATTCTAGCTGAAAGCCAGCATTCTTTGTCATGTCGTCAACATCCTACTACACACAGGTGGGTTTTCTCACTACAGGAGGTCCTTGACTTTGCTCCTATTTGAGATCATTTTCTCTGTGTTGTTTCTACTTCCTGTGTGGATTTATGGAAGGCTGTAGGGTTTGCTTTCTTTTGTTTGTAGTTGAGGATTTTATAGTTAATTAGATAACGTAACTTATTTATTAATCTCTAAAATAAATATTAACAGTCCCAGTGGCATAGGACTCTCACAAACATTTAGTGAAATGATGCCTGTGAAGGAATTTAGCTCTACACAAGAGACATAATGGATGCCTTATCTGATGTCACGTCAAATGTTTGTCACATATGATTTAATTATAAAGACATTAAAAAATTTTCCATACAAAGATGGAAAAATCTAATAGTCCCATTCCCTCATATGACTCATATTTTCACAGTAATGGCTTTAGTACCAAAGACTTGGAGGTCAAAATACTTGAGCTCTGTCACTTACTGATTGGACAGTTTACTTTAGCTCTTTGTGGCTTGGTTTCCTCATCTGTAAAATGGAGTTCATAATACTCCTTATCTCCTCAGATGGTTGTGAGCATGAGTTAATTTGTATAAAACACTCAGAACAGTACTGGAGTGCAGTGAGCATGCAGTGTTAGCTATTCTTATTCCTTTTAAGTTTTTGTCCACTTCCAGATGCATGTTTATTTCACTGTAATCTTAATGTCTGTACAGTCTTGTCTCCTGAGACTTTAATTTAAACAAGTTTGCATAGAAGTTAATTTTAATTAGTTTTAATGAGTTTATAAGTGTCAATCAAACTGATACACTGTCTTCTGCTATTGGACATTTAGGTTGCCCCCACCTTTTTTTAAAAAACAATATAGATATACTTACAATGTACAAGTCAGTACATCTGATTTTCTTTTTTCTGTATTGAATGATAGTCTTACAATAAATTCTCAGAAGTGGATTACTACATTAAGGGATATAATTGTCCTATGGATCATTATCTATTGCTATATTGCTTTCCAAATGGATGGTACCAGTAGATATGGATGTTTAAAGGTTTGACAGTGTAGAGAAGGGTTTTGGCAATTCAGCCACCAGGTCTGGTCTTTTAAGCAATCACCTTGAGAAAGTAGGAAATTAGAGTGCAGTCTGCTTCATCCCTTTCTTTACTGGCTGCTCACCCACCCACTACCACACTACAGAAAACAGAGATGAGACAGGTGTTGGTGGGTGACTGCCCTAGACTCAGGTATTGCCCAACTTTCTTCCCACTGGTCATTCTGTAGCTCCCTCTGACTTGCTCACTCTCCATTTGTTCTTCATTACCTGCCCAGGCTGTTCCCATGCCTTGAAGGCCTGTTTCTGGATGTTGTGTCCTGGTGTCCTGACCTGACTCTTTTTACCCCACCCCTCCCATTCTTTTTCTCTGATCAAATCCTCGCTTGTCTCCAGGAGGCTCCTGAAGCCCAGGATAAACTATACTTTCAGCTCTGAGGCCTCCTACCAGCTTTTCAGCAGAGTGCATGGTCTTTTGACTTGATGCTGGCTTTGTGCACCTGCCCAGCAGGTAATAAAAATGGTCTCCCCTGAGCACAAAGAGCAAATGCAGAGAAGGGAGCTTTTTGTATATGTCCTAGAATCAGTTTCTTAGACCCCACAGCGTCTGGCCTCCACAAATGAACTGCTATTTCTCTAGAGTAGCAACATCTTTAAAAACACATGCAGAAGACAAAAACCACTTAGAAAGATCTATTAAAGTTGAATATATGCATATGCTATGACCTAGCACTTCCACTCCTAGGTATAAAGTCAACAGAGAAGAGTGTATAGGTGAACCAAAAGACATGTGCTAGGATGTTTACAGCAACATTATTCATATTACTGCAAACAAAAGAGATGTTTACGTAGGGAGAATGGATAAATAAAGTGTAAAATATTCATCCAAAGCAGTACTATTCAGAAATGAGAATGAACAAATTGAAATTACCCACGTTGATGAATCTCCCAACTTCAATGATGAATGAAAGAAGCCAATCAAGAGTGTCTACCGTATAAATCCATACAGGATTCACCACCAGGTTAGTGGTGCCCAGTGATGGAGAGTGGTTGAGAAGGAGCGGGGGAGGGCTGCTGGTGTTCTGACAACGTTCTATTTCTTGATCTGGGCACTGGATTTGAAAATTCATTGACCTCTACCCTTAATGATTGTTGTAGTTCTCTGCAAATGTCATTGCCAAAGATCATCCTTTATTTTTTTTTAAACATCTTTATTGAGGTATAATTGCTTTACAGTGGTGTGTTAGTTTCTGCTTTATAACAAAGTGAATCAGCTATACATATACATATATCCCCATATACCCCCACTCTTGCGTCTCCCTCCCACCCTCCCTATCCCGCCCCTCTAGGTGGTCACAAAGCACCGAGCCGATCTCCCTGTGCTATTCGGCTGCTTCCCACTAGCTATCTATTTTACATTTGGTAGTATATATAAGTCCATGCCACTCTCACTTCATCCCAGCTTACCCTTCCCCCTCCCGTGTCCTCAAGTCCATTCTTTACGTCTACGTCTTTATTCCTGTCCTGCCCCTAGGTTCTTCAGAACGATTTTTTGTTGTTTTAGATTCCATATGTATGTGTTAGCATACCGTATTTATTTTTCTCTTTCTGACTTACTTCACTTTGTATGACAGTCTCTAGATCCATCCACGTCTCTACAAACGACTCAATTTCATTCCTTTTTATGGCTGAGTAATATTCCATTGTGTATATGTGCCACATCTTTATCCATTCGTCTGTCAATGGACATTTAGGTTGCTTCCATGTCCTGACTATTGTAAATAGTGCTGCAATGAACATTGGGGTGCATGTGTCATTTTGAATTATGGTTTTCTCTGGGTATATGCCCAGTAGTGGGATTGCTGGGTCATATGGTAATTCTATTTTTAGTTTTTTAAGGAACCTCCATACTGTTCTCCAGAGTGGCTGTATCAATTTACATTCCCACCAACAGTGCAAGAGGGTTCCCTTTTCTCCACACCCTCTCCAGCATTTATTGTTTGTAGATTTTTTGATGACGGCCATTCTGACTGGCGTGAGGTGATACCTCATTGTAGTTTTGATTTGCGTTTCTCTAATGATTAGTGATGTTGAGCATCCTTTCACGTGTTTGTTGGGAATCTGTATATCTTCTTGCCAAAGAGCATTCTAAAACCCAACATAAGTGGTATCTTTATTACCTATTATTTAGAATTTGTTTTTAGGGTATCAGCATCATCATTGCTTACTAGTTAAAATGGAAGGCGATGAGGAGCAGTGGCATCTCTGTGACTCTTCTGGCTTGGTGTCATCTCTTCGTAGGAAGAGCATTGTGTCTTATGCATCTCTACCTCCAGTGCTTAGCATGTAGACATTGATAGATGTATTTAGACAAACTATTTGCTGAAGAGGGCAAAAAGCCTTCCCTAGATTTAAGTAACTAAGGATTTATTCAAATAACTATTAGCAAAAAAAATCAGAAATTGCTTAGCAATCTGGTGAGTATGGAGCAGCCCTGGGAGAGTTGGTTCTCTGGAAGCAGAGCAACTGTTTTCACAACAGTTGTAATGAGGATGAGTAAATCTGAAGGGCCAAGTCCCTTGGTCATGCCTGTCAGGCTGCGAGGAGGGGACTGAGAGGGTATGAGCCTGAGCCTGTGAAGTTTCAGGGAAGGGAACTTGGTTGTTTGAAGGGGCTGAGCTTGGCCATGGGGATTCAGTGCTGGCAGGGCGGCCACAGCCAGCGGTGATGAGTCTGGATGTCACTTGCTGGGGCCACTCCGTAGCGTGGGAAGTGGAAGATTGAAGCATGGGAGCAGTCAAGACTTGGAGGTGAATATAAGTAGGGGTTTGAGATCCAGAGAGTCAAAGAGCACCAATGTGACATTAATATGTAAAATTCTGAAATGTCTGATTATCAGACATGATTTATTAAATATTTTACTATGCCAGGCACTGTGCTAAGTAATGTTTAAATACCTAATCTCATTTAATCCCCATAACAACCTAATGTGGTAAATATTATTGTACCCATTTTAAGGGCAAAGTACAATTTATTCAAGATCACATAGTAAGTGAAAAAATCTACGTCTAACTTGGCCTTTTCTGACTCAGAAGGGTTGGTTCTTAACCACCAAGTTTTGCTTCCCAGATTCAAATGCAGAATTCCAGTTTTTAGGTAGAAATAAGGAGGGAGGTCAGGCCTGGGTGGCAGGGCCCTAGTTTGATAGGGATTAGAATATTTGGACAGGTTATTAGGGCAGCGGTGGCAACACCGACAAAGAAGACAGGATCCTGTGCTGAAAATGCATCAACCAGAGGCAGTTCCGAAGTACCTCTGCAGCAGGTCCTATGCTGGGCACCAGGGATGCCAAGATGATGGATGCTTGGTCCCTGAGACTCAGGTCTTCAGTACCAATGCAGAGCCTGGTTATCAGAGTCAGATACAAGGGCTGAGTGGGACTCGAGGCAAGGCTGAATTAGTACTGATTTTCTGAGCTGTTGGACTGGGCCTCTTTCAAAGCCTAGGACAAAGTTAGCCTTCAGATGGGGTATTAAGTGGCTTTAGCCATGGGAAAAGTACACTTTGGAATATGGGAGGAATAAAGGCTAGGGCAGGGCTATTCTGTTTGCCCAGAGTCCACTCCCTCTTCTAGAAAGAGCACCTGGGTTTGGGAAAACTGCATTTCCTCTATTGGAGACAATCTTGGTGAGTCTGTCACTCAGTGTATCCCACCCTTTCCTGGTAAGGGAGTGGGTATGTGATACAATATAAGCTAATTAAAATCCAAAGTGATGTGACAAAGACTGAAAACAGAGAACATTCACTTAGAATGCAGGAACCTGAAAGCTTGCTATATTTTTTCTTACAATCTAGAAACTCGTGAAGGATTGGGCTCCTGTCCTTTCTGAGGCTTGTTTTTTTTGCCCTGTTCCTAGATTAGGTGAGCTGCCCCTCAGCCGTCCTAAGATTTCCATATTTGTTAGCAAGCTAAAGAAGGTTTCTATTGCTTACAACTCAAAAACCCTGACTGATACAAAGGTAATACATATGAAATTAGAGAAGTTTCTTTACTAGATTGTGAGTCCCTTGCAAGAAGGAACATTTTCTTCTTCATCTTTGAATTCAGAGGTCTTTGGTCAATGCTTTGCATATGGTAAGCGCTCACTAAATGTTGGTTGACTGAATGATTAAGTGAATGAATGAATACAAAGATCATCTTATGTCATTCAGCCCACCAAGGTCATGTAGACATGGCTTAGAACTAGTGACAAATCAGTTGGTGGGGCAGCATTTTCAAGCCTTCCTGCCAATCATTTTAATCCAGCCAAGAATACTTCCTGTTATGAAAGTAAAACAAAGGACATCTTCATTTTAGCAGCAGCCACCACTTCTCTTGAGAGAAATGGGGTTATTGTAATTCCAGCTTAGTTGAAATATGTAAGGCTTACTCATCCTGTGCATAAAATTGATAACTTGTACATCTGGGACCAACTCTTTCTTTCCTATTATTCCATTTTAAACTTTCATAAGTCAACTGAGCCTTCAGCTTTTGAAAAGTCATTTTGGAAAATTATTTTGCATAAGTACTAGTAAATACTGGCACGTGTACTTGGCAGATGATGGAAATGTTTCACTTAGTCTCTGGTGGCCCCGTGAGCAGAATGAGTGGCTGGAGAATTGGCTGGGTTGGATGGCAGCAAAATGTGCTGGTCAGTTGTACTTTCTGAGTTTCTTTCCACCCAAATGAGGTTGATTTATTTTAAAACTTCACAAAAGAGGACCAGGCAGACTAAAGAAATGCACACATACATCAATAACCAGAATGACTAGTAGTGGGAAGATTGTTGATTTTCTTCTTTGGGTTCCTGTATGTGGCCAATTGGAAGATTCAAATGATGTCATTAAGTTTGTGTTTGTGGACCATAAGTATGGCTAAGCTGGTAATGTTTTTATAAACTGTAAGCAACAGGATTTTTACAGCTAGAAGATGACATAGCTCATGGCAGCTTCAGTGATTGATTGTATCATTGGCCATCTCTCTGTGTTGAAGGAATGGAAATTGTGGCTCTTTAGAAAGTGTCTGACTTTTATAGACTTGAGAGATACTCAAATCTTTCTAAACTAAGCAGGCACTACTGTTTAGAAAGAGGGTTGTGAGCTAATAGATTAGCTGTGCTTGCTCCTGTATGTGGATCTGGTTTTAGACCAGGTTTATACCAACATGATAAATGGAGGATTAATACAATTAATCCAATAAATAAAGTTAAAAAAATTGCCTTCAAATATTTTGTGGCTAAGACTTATATTAAGATACAAAATTAGAAAAATTGCTACAGCTTCTGTTTATGTTTTTGTTAATATAAACCTGAACTAATTTATTTGATCTTTGAAGAAATTACATAATTTTTTCTCATAATTGGCTTCTCATCCAGTCTAAATTATTTTATTTACTGCCCTGCTATCAAGTTAGCTAATTTTTCCTACTTCTCAAAATGAGTTTGAGAAACCATGATAAATATATATGGATGCCTAAAGCCATATGAGAATTGCATGAGGCAGGGTTTATCATTTTTAACATCATGAACATAATCCTAATTTGAAATGTATAAAAAGCGAACTAGAAAATTTTGCTTTTTGAAAAGGAATGCTCTAGTTGGATCGTGCCAGGCCTGGCAGGTGGTAGAATCCAGTTTTGGATCTAGTAAAGGGAAATCTAAGGAGGCCTCCAGAGGTGGTGAAGCAAGCAGGGGCTGAACCTGGGGGTGGGCTTAGACACGGCGGCTGTCACAGAGCTAGGAGGGACCTGGTTCTGGGAACAGGTCTGGGTTATTCCGTGAAACCACAAGTCTTAGCCTATAAGTCTGGGTAGTCAGACAAATGCTGCAAGATCAATACGTTTTTCAAGTGGAGCACAGTAAATAGAAGTCAGATTTGTCAGCCAAGAACAGCAACACAGAAAGGAGAGACTGGTAACAAGAGCATTACGGTCTTGGGGAAGGGGTTTGGAACCAGCAAGCCAAAATCAAGGCAAGGAGGCTGAGCCCTCGATGAAGAAAGGGTTTGAGGTTAAAGTCTTGTCATGTGTTAAATTGTGCCCCCCAAAATATATGTTGAAGTCTTAACCCCCAGAACTTATTTGGAAGTGGAGTGTTTGCAGATGTAATCAGGTTAGGATGAGGTCATTCGGGTGCATCCTAATCCTGTATGACTGATGTCCTTATAAGAAGAGGAAAATGCTTTTTGAAGAGAGAGACACATGGAGAAGTCCAGGTGACCACAAAGGTAGATGTTGGAATGATGCAAGTGCAAGTCAAAGGATGCCAAGGGTGGACGGCCACCACTGGAAGCTAGGAGGAGGAATGGAAGGGCCTACCCAGAGTCTCAGAGGGAACATGCCCCCACCCGCCAGCCCTAAAATCTTGATTTTGGATTTCTAGCTTCCAGAACTGTGAGAGAATGAATCCCTGTTGTTTTAAGCCAAACAACTTATGGTACTTCATTATGGCAGCCCAAGGAAACTCATGCAAATCTTCTTGTATATTTCCTATTGTACTGGTCTTAAACCATGGATAAGTCTTGTTCCCCAGATGGCGGCAAGTTGGGGCCCCTGACAGAAGTGAGAAATGGGGAGACGGGTGAAGAGCAAGGCAGTTCTTGTCCACATTAAGTGACCAAAACCTGAGGACTGATGCATTTTTCCTCTGCCATGTAGTGAATCTCGGGTGAGCAAAGCACTCCCCTTCTCAGAGTATGAATAGGATCAGCACAGTGTAATAACTGATTGTGTAAATCATCTCTGTCTTCCCCACGTTAAGTTCTTGCCCTTATCACCTTATGTTATCCATATGGCAAAGGAGAGAGTCAGAGAGCTCAATATTTGAGTTGAGAAACACAATGGGGTGTTCCTAGAACTCAATGCCAAGACCAGTGGGAGTCCACATGGCACCAGAGAAATCCACAGACTCCAACCTTGATTGTCTGGTTGAGGAAGCAAAATAGGGATTGAAGCTGACTGGGCACCACATGGTTTGAAGGATTGGGGGCAGTGGTAAATTGGAAAGTCTTCAAGTAGGATCTTTCTCTTTAAATACGACTTCATGCTCCCATTTCTCCTCCCTCCTTTCTCTGTCTCTCTCTGTCTCTGTCCCCATCTCTCTGTCTCTCTGTCTCTGTCTCTCTCTCTCTCTCACACACACACACACACACCCCTGCTGGCTAAATTCTGGGACATTCCATCAATGTCCTGATGCAGATATTCTGGGAGGACTCTGGACCAAGGTCATCTCTTGGTTCCTAAATGTTCATCCATTGCAGCACTGGGGGAAGCCCTAGTGTTCCTACTTCTCTCAGAGGACCCCATGGCTGTGCTGATCAGAGCACCAGAGCTGTCCCCAGACCGACCAGGGATGGGCAGAGGTGTCTGTCAGGTCACCCCAAGGGGCCTTGCCTTCAGTCTTGGCCACGTCCTCCTGGGTATGTTCTTCCTCCTCAGGAATCTGGATGCCGCCTGCTTGCTTCTCTTCTCCACAGCTGCCAACTTGTACTTGTCCTTCTGGGTTCTCATTTTTCCAGACCAGCTGCAGAAAGGAATAGACACACTGGGTTCCCTCCTTCCTTGCTGCTTCACAAGCTCTTACCTCTATTCCACATTCAGGAAGTTTCTTTTTCTCTCCATTTTTCCATCACTGGGGAAGGACAAGGCTACAAAGGTAAAACTCATAAACAAAGTTCTAAAAACTCACGAAAAGCTGTGGGACTAAGAATTCTTATTCTTTCTGGCCCCTTCCCACAGTAACAGTGACTGCAGTTCCTGACTTTCTAGGCAGTTCTATAAGATGACTTGGGCCAATTACTAACCTTCCATCCTTAAGAGTGTAATTTATTAATCCCTCCTCCCACCTTTTCTTTAATGATGGAAAGACCAAATGGTATAATCTTGGCAATTTGATAAAATGTTGCAGATTCATTAGCACTATTACTACTGAATGTATAGACCAGGCGTTAAAAAACATAACCTTTTGAAAGTGTCACCTGTGGGTCATGCTGCAGGACTATAACCTCATTGCGGACACTGGCGAATGTCCCTCATTTAGAAGGAAAGTCAAGTGTACCAAGAATGTGGGATGACAAAAGGACAAATACTGTATGATTTCACTTATATGAGGCACTTGAGCAGTCAAAATATTTTTTTTAGTAGTTAAATTTATAGAGACAAAAAGTAGAACAGTGGTTACCAGGGACTGGGGGGGAGAAGTTATGGGTAGTTATTTTTTAATGGGTACAGAGTTTCAGTTTGGGATGACGAAAAAGTTCTGGAGATGGATAGTGGTGATGGATGCACAGCAATGTGAATGTACTTAATGCCAATGAACTGTACACCTAAAAATGCTTTAATTGGTAAATTTTATGTTATATATATTTACACACACACACACACACACACACACACACACAGAATGTGAACCGCATCCCCTAAAGTAAAAGTGAAAGGCAGAGAGTAAGGTCCTGCAAGGTCCTGGACCTGGTATTGGCAGCCATCCTCTCTCACTGAAGTCATCTGAAACACAGACGACTCCAGGATAGTGTGTCTTGGTGAAAGTGATATTCCACAGACCTCTTAACGAGTGTTCTGCAGCTGCGAATCTGCACTGTGACGCCTGTGGGTTTCTCATATTAAAAGAAAAAAAAAAATGGTAACACAGTACCACTCACCAAATAATGCAGAACGAACATTCTTGTTTTCTCTGGTTTCTCAGAGGCAGCCCAAAGGTTCTTTATTTGTAATGCAAATACAAGAAAACAGAGCGTATTCTTGAGTCCCTTTTGAAATTTTCTTTTGAAACTAACATTTTCCTGGAGAGATTTATTAAATTCTTAGAAACTGCTAAGCAGCTACTTCTTGTATAATAGAATTTTGCCTCAATGAAGGTTCTTAAATACTTTGGCTTTCAAGAATTATCTGTGAAAAAAATATGAATATACTTTCTCCCATTAACAGTGAGGTCCATGTCACATGAAAGTACTTTCTGAGAATGTTAACATTATATCATCCCGAAATTTTTCATTAAGAAAAAGTCATTCTTCATATACCTACAGCAATTAATTGTTCAACACTACAATAAGCTATTCCAATCTTATTCAAATAAGCTCTGAAAACACCAACCTAATGTTAACTTATTCTGGAAAGAGTTCCCTGGGATTTCAGAGAATGTGTAGCTTCTTTAGAATCATGGCTTAGAAAGTTAGACATGGTTAGAACTGGACAGAATTGGTTTACAATCTGGTCCTGTGACTTAGCTTATATAACCTTGGCCACATGACCTTGAACTTAATTTTCCTGAGCCTCAGTTTTTAAATTTGTAAAATGGGACAGATGATAATTCACATATAACAGCATTAGTAAAATAATTAAATAAGATATGAAACTCTGGGGCTTCCTTGGTGGCGCAGTGTTTGAGAGTCTGCCTGCCAATGCAGGGGATATGGGTTCGTGCCCCGGTCCGCGAAGATCCCACGTGCCGCGGAGCGGCTGGGCCCGTGAGCCACGGCCGCGGAGCCTGCGCGTCCGGAGCCTGTGCTCCGCAACGGGAGAGGCCACAACAGTGAGAGGCCCGCGTACCGAAAAAAAAAAAAAAAAAAAAAAAAAAAAAAAAAAAAAAAAAAATATATATATATATATATATATATATGAAACTCTGAAGAGGAGGAAGTGGCTGGGCACCTACCACTGCTTCTTTTTGCTTTTTGTTTATGATTTGTTGTCTGGGTCATATATAGTGTTTCCTATTAGGTTTTGCCTGAGCAAAAATAAGACTTTTGAACATCACTGTGATAATGTATGAAAAGTGCTAACTATAGTGCTTGGCATATATAAGAGTACCTGCTGTGGTATATTCATTCATTCATAGCCAATTCATCCATCCATCCATCCATCCATCCACCCATCCATCCATCCATTTATTCATTTATTAAAACAAACATTTATTGAAAACCTTCTCTATGTCAGGAACACTTCTAGTGGCTATGAATGAGATAGACAAAGGTTTTGCCCCCATGGAGCTCCCATCCTAGTCAAGGGAGATAGATAGTAAAGAGGGAAACCAAAAATTCAGTGAGTTATTAGTGCTAGGAAGAAAATAATCATGGCAATGGATAGGGAATAACGGAGGGAGAAGTGAGGCTTATTCTTCAGTGGTTCTTCAGAGTGGGTGGAGGATTCCTCTCTGAGGACCTGACATTTGAGTGGAGACCAGAGCAGTGCAAAGTCAGTCATATAAAGCTGTGGGAGAATGGTGTCCCAGGTCCTTAAAAATCCAACCGAGATTAATTTGGAAATCCAGAATTTTAGGGAGAACTTTATGAATTAAAGCTGTGGCGAATTCTGCCCACCTAGTTTTTTAGGCTCTAGGGCCCCAGGCCTGACTCAAAGGCTGCAGGTGCTGGGTGTGGGCTGTGTGCTCATGAGCCCACCATCCCTTAAGTATCTACCAAGTTGCTTGCTCCTGGCTCAGCTCTTTTCTTTTTTTTTTTTTTTTTTTTGCTGTACGTGGGCCCCTCACTGTTGTCTCTCCCATTGCGGAGCACAGGCTCTGGATGCGCAGGCTCAGCGGCCGTGGCTCGCGGGCCCAGCTGCTCCCTGGCATGTGGGATCCTCCCGGATCGGGGCACGAACCTGCGTCATCTGCATCGGCAGGCGGACTGTCAACCACTGTGCCACCAGGGAAGCCCCTGGATCAGCTCTTGTACCCACAGAAGGCTCTATGGTAGCATCCGTCTTGGGGGCAGCTGGAATTCATCCTTGAGTTTTGGGAGATATGTAGATATGGCTCTTGAAATAAAAACACAAATGATACTGTGGTTGATGTCAGCAGAGAGAGCCCTGCTTTTTCTATATCTCCTTCCAGCCACAGAGAATGCTGAGGCTTTGGTACACCAGAAACAACAATAAGGGTAGGGACCAAAATCAATGAATGAGTAGACTGTACTGGTAAAGCCAAGGCAGAATGGGAGGATTTGTGCAGCAGATCAGAACAGGAAAAGTAGGTAACAGCTGGGGTTCAAAGCTGTGATGGGGGGAAGTTAAGGGGCTGGATGAATTCTCTGAGCCACAATGACATTACCATACATCTTCTAAGTAGGGCGTCTGTGGCCTTGGTCTTGGCCTTGGATGGGGAAGCTGCTGGTTCAGTTGCTGAATGGAGCTGCTTGTATGGGAAGTCTTGGGTCTCTACCAAGCTAGATGCCGAATCATCACAGGGAAGAAAGAGGATGGGGTGAAAGTGTTAACTTGTTGGGTGTGTGAAGGCTCTGGGGAAATAGTCCAAGTAATTCAGAGAGTATTAACTGAATGTGTATTATTTGCTCCAGATTACAGTAGACATTATGTGGGACACATTTTAGGGTCCTCTGTAGAAATAATGGAATCTCCTAATTTCAGAGATCTAGAAGGCCTTGTGATCTAACCAGTTTTTAGAGTCCCTCTCTACAAGGATTCTAGGCTAGGTTCTACCACTTGCTTGTAATGGAAACCATTAGGCTATTGCTCGACTCCTTAGAAATGATTTCTTCCTCTGAAAATTAGGAATAATCCCTGCCCTGTGTGATAATGTGTGTATAAGTACCTTATAAACCATCAAAGACTCTACAAATGCAAGGCTTTGTTTCTTGTGGTTCAGAGAGGAGCAAAAGACACCATGGGAGTGATGGGTTGGGGTGATGGTACAGCATGATTGTGGCCATGAGAGCAGGGTCTTCACAGATAACAGGACCTTGATGAGGTTGAATCCTCACTCATATTTGGAAATTTGGAATCCTCAGATTTGGGGGTCTTCAGCATGATCAGGCCCTGGAAGATTGACCCATGGTACTCAAAATTCTAAAGAGACTGATGTAACCGCACCACCAATGGTTTACTCAAATGCCACCCCTCCGCCACTCCCCAGCATTAACATGCTAAGATCCTTTGATCCTGTGATAATCTTCACCCTGTGATCTAATGTATTTTACCTACAGCCTAGTTTTGGATTAAAACATGCAACTCATCTTTTGCACTTTTTAAGCTTGGGAACTTAAGCTCACTCCCTCTTTTTGGTTAGGGAGAAAAGAGATAAACACAGGTTAAACAACTCCTCACAGGTTGTGTAAGTTTTCAGGGTTGTGGAGGAGAGAGCAGGGTGAGACCTCCCATGTGCTCAAGTTTTACCACTTCTTGGGAAGGCCTGGTATAAGAAACTAATTTTAGAACTCTTTTACTAGTCATTGTTCTCCCATTAAGTGGCTTAAAAAAAAAATACCCTTACATAGGCTTGATTCAGACATTTATAAGGTGTTAGTACATTTTTTTAAGAATACAATTGGAGGAATAAATTTGGCTTGCCTGTTAATACTAATATGAGACTCTTGGCGTACTAATTTGTATAAATTCCATGTATCTGCATTGCCATTTGGATGCCTACCTGCCCACCACACTCACATTTCTCTATCGATCAAGAGGGAAAAATAAAATCCTAAAAATTTACCAATTACCACTTTACTGTAGAAAATGTGTATAGGAATCCCCAGAGAAAAAGAAATGAATGACTAAAGTGTTATAAACATGAAGCTAGATTTTCCTTCATTTGCACCAGGAAACACAAGGGACTCCTTCATGTGCTAATTTAATAATATGCCAGGGGTCTGCGTCTATATGCATAGCCAAAGACTCATTGCATTTTCAGAGGGTGTCTCCAGCTAAACTGGTTTTTTGATAAGACATTTTACAGGAATATTGGGGATCAGAAGAATGACCTTTACAGATCACTTCAAACCAGGAATACCATCCCCAGCGGGAATTGAAGGATCAGGTTGGGAATGTGAGTCCCCCTATAGTTGCTGTGCTGACCACCCAACACTGTTCTCTTTTACACCATAATTATTAATAATAACAACTATGTTGTATGGCACTAATTGTCTATAATAGTCTACAAAACACCCTCACATTTTAAAAGAATCTTATTGAATTCCTTGAAGACTCTGGAAAGTAGAAATGATCATCATCCTCCTTTCATTATTGAGAAAACTGAGGTCCAGAGAGGTTTAGCAAGGTTTCTAAGGTTACCTGGCAGGTCAGAAAAAGAGCTGGACTAAGACCCAGTTCTTGTGACCATGGACCTTCCTTTCTTGATTACATCTCATCTGTTGGGGGAGGTAAAAGCACACTTCATAATGTAACACACTTAAAGAAAACCTAATCCAAATTCACAGAAAATTCACTTTACAAAAAGATTCACAACAAAGTTCTTTGAATTATCAAGATCTCCAATGTACTTAAAATTTGATCTAATTTACAAGCCACTGTTCATATTACTTTAGGAGAAACAACTCCAGCATGAATATCTGTTCATACAAGGGGGATGAGGATGGGAAGGGAATCCATTTTTGTTTTCTTTAATGGTGGAAAAACTGGTAGATCTCTAAATAACCTTTGGATGGTGCCATTTGACCAATCCCCTTCTTATGAGGGTGTGGTCTATGTTCAAGACATAAAATATTTCAATGCTCAGATGCTGAGAACTTCAATACTCCAAGAGTCGTTTATCTTATTTTAGGAATGATGCAAAAATTCAGTAAAAATTTGAGTCTTTTCTTGCTGCTGTTACTAATGCTACCTTTTGAATGCTGATGAAAGAAAGCATTTCAATTGCTCAAGTTGGACTGGATCAGAGAAGACATTTAAAAACTCAGACAAAATAATTCTATTAACAAGATTAGTCAAGAGGCTGATGACTAAAGAAAACAGAGCAAACCTAAAAGGAAAGACCAAAAGAACCTTCATTAACGTAAGCCCATCTTATTAAAAACTCAACCTTGTGGTCTTACTTATACAGTCACGTCAGTGAAATTGGCTGCTTGCAGGCTGTGATTAAATCTATGTCTATACAATCGCAAAATGCCAAGTTGAAAAGTGAAAGATTCAATAAATAAACTGTTTTGTTTTTTTCCCTCAAAGATGCTGAACAACTGGTTTTGTAGCATTTTCCTCATTAAACTGACAGAAGCAACCAGTTGGTCTGTTATCACAGGGATACTGTCCATGAAATCTTTTAAGGTTTCTTCTCTTTCCTTTTAAATGTTCATTTGCAGACTTCTTTTTTCTTCCTGGCCTTTTCCTGGGGTTCTACAACAATCCCTGTGACTTATGAGAACACTATCCCAAAGTTTTTCATAGATTTCAGGGCAGCTTAATTAAACATATCCCAAGTGTCCTGAAAGAAATAACTTTATTCGTGATTATCACAATTTCTTCATTTCCCAATTTTTGCTTAAACTGATCCCATCTGTGTGTTTGAGGATCAGTGTGGGTGGGAAATTTACATCAATATTTTATTTTCAGAAAAATAGCAGGCAGGAGGGTCCACGGAGACCCATTACATTTTTCGGAGTTCAGTACAATTGAGTGCTGTTAAATAAACCATTGGCATACAATTAACGGCCATTTATTTTAGTGCCGAATGATCTGTTACAGTGGATAGAAACCATTCAATGCCATCGACAAAGAGATAGTTCTTAGCCTTAAATTAGTTAGCCTATTTTTGTAATGAATAGAGACTTAATTCGAGTTTCCTCATCCTGGGAACATGAAACAAAATTATATCATACAGTGAGTAACGGTTTGAAAAAATTTTAATTTAGTTTGGCACCGCGCGTTCTTCTAATTACTGCTGACTCTTCACACAGCAGAGACAGTGACCCCAAGCCCAGGAGCAAAACAGCTGCTTCTCACCTGCAGACTCATTATCAAACTAGTTATTCTTCAAATAATTTTATAATATTCATGCTGAACCTCATTCTGAACCTATAAATACAGGCTGAAGTCATTTACAGTGCGCAGCCCTGCTCATTCCCGCACCCCTCCCCCACCCCGCCATGTTGGAGACTGCGCATGCCCCAACCTCCTGGGAGGGAAATGTTTTCTGTTTTGAAAAAAGGTTGTCTTGTTTTGAAGTAGCTTTCTGAATTCATGTTTCCAAACCCAGTGTGGCCAGTTTTTGCTTCTGGGCCAAAGAGTATTTATTAAAACCTTCAATTAGTTGACAACATTTGGAAATTGGAGATTTTACGTAAGAATCAGCATACCTGACTTTTCCTAGAGTTTGGACGATCTGGCAAAGCTGAACTCCCTTTTCTGAGAGACACCGATTAGCTAGGGCTAAGTCACAAGTTCCTCTTTCGGAAAGGGCATGTACTTGCTACAGCTCCATAGCCAATGTGGGGACCAGGCATCAGTTACTGATCATAATTCTATACCTGTCTCCATTCGTTTTATTTCCTAGCTGGTTCTAAGGATTTTAATTTCATGGGCTCTAAGCATTCTTACTTTTAGAGGCCCCATTTCACATCATATTAAATATATTTAAGGGCTTCCCTGGTGACGCAGTGGTTGAGAGTCCGCCTGCCGATGCAGGGGACACGGGTTCTTGCCCCGGTCCAGGAAGATCCCACATGCCGCGGAGCGGCTGGGCCCGTGAGCCATGGCCGCTGAGCCTGCGCGTCCGGAGCCTGTGCTCCGCAACACGAGAGGCCACAACAGTGAGAGGCCCGCATACTACAAAAAAAAAAAAAAAAAAAAAAAATATATATATATATATATATATATATATAATCCACGTGCTACATTAAATAGAGATTTTGGGGGGCGGAGGCAAAAAGGATTTGGTAAGGATTTTATAGTTTTTCTTTTGAAAAGAATTTCAATTTTTCCATTTTCATATTTTGGAGTATGTATCTATATTTAGATATAGCTATAAAATATATACATATGTATGTATACATATATTATGTACATATATGTATAATATGTATATTTAATAAATATATAATACAAATAATACAATTAAATATATAATAAAATAAC
>RJWK010011273.1:18545-42350 GCA_004363435.1 Platanista minor | reverse complement strand
TGGCACAGTGGTTGCGAGTCCGCCTGCCGATGCAGGGGACACGGGTTTGTGCCCCGGTCCGGGAAGATCCCACATGCCGTGGAGAGGCTGGGCCCGTGAGCCTATGGCCACTGAGCCTGCGCATCCGGAGCCTGTGCTCCACAGTGGGAGAGGCCACAACAGTGAGAGGCCTGCGTACCACCAAAAAAAAAAAAAAAAAAAAAATCATATGATCATCTTGACAGATGACAGAAAAGCTTTCAATAAAATTCAACATCCATTTATGATAAAAATTCTTCAAAAAGTGCCCATAGAGGGAACATATCTCAACACAGGAAAGGCCATATATGGCAAATTCACAGCTAACATCATACATAAAGGTGAAAAGCTGAAAGCATTCTCTCTAAGATCAAGAAAAAAGACAAGGATGTCCACTTCTGCCACCTTTATTCAACATAGTTTTGGAAGTCTAGCCACAGCAATCAAGAGAAGGAAAAAAAAAAAAAAAAAAGGAATCCAAATTGGAAGGGAAGAAGTAAAACTGTCACTGTTTGCAGATGACATGATACTAAACATAGGAAATACTTAAGACGCCACCAGAAAACTGCTAGAGCTCATCAATGAATTCAGTAAAGTTGCAGGATACATAATTAATATACAGAAGTCTGTTGCATTTCCATACACTAACAATGAAATATCAGAGAAAGAAATTGGGGAAACAATCCCATTTATCGTCACATCACAAAGAGTAAAATACCTAGGAATAAACTTAACCCAAGGAGGTAAAAGACCTGTACTCTGAAAACTATAAGATGCTGATAAAAGAAACTGAAGGATGGGGAGGGTGGGAAGGAGGGAGACCCAAGAGGGAGGAGATATGGGAACATATGTATATGTATAATTGATTCACTTTGTTATAAAGCAGAAACTAACACCAATGTAAAGCAATAATACTCCAATAAAGATGTTAAAAAAAAAAAAAAAAAAAAAAAAAAAAAAAAAAAAAAAAAAAAAAAAAAAAAAAAAAAAAAAAAAAAAAAAAAAAAAAAAAAAAAAAAAAAAAAAAAAAAAAAAAAAAAAAGAAACCAAAGACGACGACACAAACAGATGGAAAGATAAACCATGTTCTTGGATTGGAAGAATCAATATTGCAAAAATGACCATACCAGCCAAGGCAATCTACAGGTTCAACGCAATCCCTGTCAAAGTACCAATGGCATTTTTCACAGAACTGGAACAAAAAATTTTTTAATTTGTATGGAAACACACAAGACCCCAAATAGCCCAAACAATCTTGAGGGAGATTTCCTCTAATACTTTTATAGTGCTTTCATGTCTAGTATCTCTATACACTTCTGGCTGGTTTGCCATTCACTGTACCCAGAGCACACCTTAGCCTAGCAGAGCTGTGGATTTTTTCCTGTTTGTTTCCTACCAAGTTTGCTACTTATACTGACAAGGACTCTGGGCATGGATTTTTGCTCTTTGCTCCCAATCAAGTCAGTCCCCTCTGGTTGTGAAGCTGCTGGGTTTCATGGCCAGTTGTACTCCAGAAAAGCTCCTGGTACATTTCCCACCAACTGAGCTGGAGGGGATGGGAGCAGCCCCAGGCAAGAAGGCTGCAAACTCCCACTGTTCTTATTCAAAGTGCTAGCAGTTTTTCATGAATACGTGCTTCTCAATTTGTTGTTTGCCTTTGGTTAACTTCCAGAGCCCTTAAGTGATCATTTTTTGACAATTTTTTTTTCCAGTTTTATACTTGTTTTTTGGGGAAAGAATTTTCTTAATCTGTTCACGATAGTTGGAAGACCTGTGTCAAAGTGTATTTTTACCATAATTTTTGCTTAAATCAATATTCAGAATATACTGTAAATATGTAAATGATTTACTATCTGAAGTAGATAGTTAACTGTACTTATCTTTCTGTTCATTTTAGTTTTTCTTGGAGTTAAGAAATACCTCATATTTTCACTTGCATAGATGAAATCACCCCAGGCCATCACCTCAATAAAGTTTTACTATGAACAAACATGTCAGATAAACTACCACTTTTTTTTCTCCCTCTGGAGTTATTCCTCTTAGACTCCTTCATTCTTCCATTCCAATCTTCACTAATTTTTCTTTAGGTCTGCTGTACAGCTATTATTCTAAAAATTTCTTTCATCTCTTTTGTGTTGGGTACATTGTTTTCTGGGTTAAATGTCTTTGTCTTGAAGGTGGTGTAAAATAGTGACCTAAAACATGGTCTCTGGCATTAAACTGCCCAAGTTCAGATTCCAGCTCTGTATTATTAGTTGTGCCACCTTGGAGACATTGCCTGTCTATGCCTCAATTTTCCCACCAGTAAAATCATTGTGAAAAGAACAGTACTTACCTCACTCAGCTGTTCTCAAGATCAAATGAGCAAATATACAAATACTAGCTACTATCATTGGGGTGGAGTAGCTTTTGGTGGCACATGTGGAGTTTTCTAAGAAATGTGTAAAACTAGAATTTTTTAGACACTGCGTGGATAATAATTCTACTAACTCTTGGTTATCTGATTGGGTATAGGATTTTCGGTTAAAAATTATTTGTCCTCAGAATTTTAAGGGCATGGTGCTATTGTTTTTAGTTTCCTATTGCTGTTGACAAGTCTCAATATTCTGATTGCCATCCTTTGTGCATGTGTGTGTGTGCGTTTTCTTTTAAATTGAAGTATAGTTTATTTACAATATTGTGGCAATCTCTGCTGTGCAGCAAAGCAAATTAGTTTTACACACATATACGTTCTTTTTAAAATCTTCTTTTCCATTGTGGTTTAGCCCAGGAGGTTGGATACAGTCCCCTGTGCTGTACAGTAGGACCTTGCTGTTTATCCTATTTTTAGAAGTTTACAATGTTTTATTCTTGGTATTGTGAAATTTCATTCTGATACGCCTTGGAGTATTTCTTTTATGCACTGTGCTGCCTACTTCACCAACCCATTACTCTAAGAATTTTTCTTGTGTTATTTCTTTGATAATTTCCTCCCCTTTTCTCTCTTTCTGTTCAGGCTTCCTGAAGCACATATTAATTAAAGACTGGATCTCAGGGACTGACCTTTTTACTCCTGAGGTCTCTATTTACATTTTCTCCTGCATTCTGGGCGAGTTCTCTTCTAATCTTTCTATCGAATTTTTTAAAAAAAATTCTGCTGTCGTGTCTTTAACTTATAAGTGTTCTTTAAAATTTTTTTTATATATAACTTTGTTTCATGGATGCAGTCTTTCTTATATTTCTGAAGATGTAGATATATGTATGTATTTTTTCTCCTGCTCCATGGTTTAACTGAGTTTTTTTTCTGAGTTCTTTTTTTTTTTTCCTGTGGGCTTTGTATGCACAAAGCCTCTCAGATTGAAGGCATTCTCAACTGTTTGGTGATCTTTGGCTCTCCTTTGTCATATAACAGTGAGGTACAAAGATTTCAGAGAGGGCAAGACTTGCTGATTGCAGAGCCAAAAAAATTTTTCTATTTTGTGACTCCAAAATATTAGAGATCTTTTCTTTGAGTCTGATCACTGTCACAGTAGTTGGCTTAGCTGGGATAGGCTAGGTTAGCTGCAGTAATAAGTAAAAATTTAAAAGACTAAAACTCAATGGCTGAACAAATATTTATCATTCCCACTGCATGTCCAATGGTGACTGGTAGTGAGCTTGGGTCCAGGTACAGAGTAACCCCAAATCATCTAAGGATACCACTATTTCATCATGAAATTTCAAGTGTTTGTCATAGCAAGGGAAAAGAAGGAATGGAAAAGGAAGCACTGGCTCTTGAATGGCTCCACCCAGAAGTAACAATCGTGACTTTTTCTTACGTGTCATTCACTAAAGCAAATCATATGTTCACGAAGGTCAAAGAGTAGGAAAGTGCAGTCCTCCCAAGTGCCCAGAAGGAGAGGAGAACCAGCAACACTGGAGAGCAGCACTAACGTTTACCCCACACACTGGGTCCCTCCCTTAAAACATCTTATTCGTGGTTTCCCCATTCCTCCTTAGCAGACTCTTCAGACACTAAACCTCCACTTGCCCAAGTCTTGGGAATTTGCTTCCCTTTTTTCCCCTTGATGAATACAGTATGTTGACTAAATTAAATAGCACTCAAGAAAAGCTAGATGTAAACCAAAGAGAGATTCCTCTGTCTACTAAACTTCCTGTGGAAGAGAGAGAGCTGCAAAAATCCTTCAATTTTTTTTTTTTTTTCCATCATCCTGTGTCTTCCTAAAGTCACTCTTGATCTCATCACAGGACCAGTTAAGGGAGGAAACCAGGTGGAAATGAAGGTAGCAGCAGACAGA
The DNA here is from genome assembly GCA_004363435.1 of Platanista minor. Classification (NCBI taxonomy): domain Eukaryota; kingdom Metazoa; phylum Chordata; class Mammalia; order Artiodactyla; family Platanistidae; genus Platanista; species Platanista minor. Next base: position 38,055 of record RJWK010011273.1, on the reverse strand, counting down.
GGTGTAGTTTGGAGCTGGCTGTGGCTGGCTTCCAAGGGACTAGTTTTGCAATTTATTATTAACATCATGCAGCTGCACACGAAAGGGATCAAAGCTGGCCTAAGAGGCTCTCCTAATAGAAAGACCCAGAGCCGTGAACAACAACACACTACCTCTGCAGGTTCCCAGGCAGTGATGGTAGAATTCCGGTTTCCTGAGCAGAAGCAATTTAGATTCTTCACTGATAGAGAAGAGTTCAAATTTGAAGGCAACTCCCTCTCAAAACCTGCATCACCCTGGACAGTGAGCAGGTCCCAAGCATCACAGCTTTGAAATACTAGACCTAAAAGTGATTGCAAACCAGATAAGAATAGTCTCCAAAAATCCATGAGAAGCCTGTAAAACCAATCTGTTTCTCTGCCTCTGGTTCCAAGAAACTAACTCCTGAGGATGCACACAAATGGCGTCTGACTCATTGTTTCCTTCCTGAATTCTATTGGCTGCTGAATTAATAAACAACCACAGATACTCACTCAAGTTAAAATTAGCACCCCTGTCATAAAACACTGACTTGTTCCAAGATTTGGAGCAAGACTGGCCAGCAAGCAAATGACTGCCCTATCTTTGTCACCCTAAGTCTGCCCTCTGAACCCTCTTGAGCACAGGGCACCCCAGACTCATTCCCCATTATGAGTGGAGAGTCACTGAGAAAGCTCCTAGGCCACTGCTGGGCCTCCAGATGTGGCCTTCTGGCACGCAGCCTCCTCCTTAGCTCCAAGCAAACCAGACCCACTGCTCCATGAACCTGCCACTGTGCAGAAGTCTTTAACCACCTCTGGATTGCAGTGTAAAAGGTGCCATTTAACTCTTTAAGGTTTCATTCACATGGTATGGCAGCTGATTTGCTAACTGAGATCCCCACACTGATCAGTCATTGGATGCGGGCCACCTTGCGGAGGGGCATAACCTTGGAGGCGGCAGCTCTTTACAGACGGGACAATCCCTCAAGAAGCTGATGACTGAGGGCTGCGGGCCCACAGCACCCCCAGGAGCTGGGCCAGTGGATCTGCATATGGGTCACATATCCCAGTACCTAACACAGCTATGCCAAGTCCTTTCTCCCTGCAGCCTCTCCAATTAGACTTCAAACTTCTTCAAATCTCCGCCCCAGATTCACTTGGTCCACAGTATTCAGACCAATGTCCCTTGTCCCCAAACTCTCCATCGTTTCCAATGACCTACCTTTATCTCTGATTTGTCACACTGGCTCATGTCTATCTGCCCCACTGAGTAAGTTTAATTCTACATTTACGTTGATGTTTGCTTAGTAAGTTTCCGCCAAGGTTTTAGCCAGCTCTTGTCTATGAAAACAGAGAATCAGGCTCCAAATTGTGAAATATTTGCTGAACACGTCCCACTTTTCATCTTTTGGACATGCTTTCAATGTGTAACCAGGGGGCAGAGGGTTAAAGTGAATTGACTTTCAACTCTAGGTTGCAAACTACTGTGTGTTCCCATACCGTTAGCTTCTTTGGTGTTTTTCACGAACCAAACGCAATCTAATTTACTGCAAAATGTGTATTCCTATACGCACTTCCTTCCAGTCACAAGAGGAATCTACTGGTTTTCCTAAGGGAGAAGAGGACTCATTTCCCCCAAAATGACAAGAGAAAACTAGGTCACCTAGAGTTAGAAAGCTCCTTTCAAACTTCTCAGGCCAGTAGGCTGAGAAGATGAGTTGATAAACTCTCTCCCACCATCTACAGAGTAGCTTCAGCAATATTAAGCTTCTGGGTCTGTTTTCACCTAATGGCACCTAAGCACATTCTTAAAGTTCAATGATTAATCATTTCAGTACTCTCTGGCTTTATCCCTTGGCACTCCATGTACAATAGGACAAATTAGGTTATACATTTTCTGGCATTGAGTCCGTTCGATTGAATTCCTGCCCATATTTAGGTATAATCTCTAAGTATTGTCCAGTATAAGTGGTCTGTGGGAGGACTGTGCATTTTTTCCCAGCATGGTCTCTTTTCTAAGCGTAATTACATCCTAGGCTTAAAAGCTCCTAACAGGGGACTAGATGAGACCCCAGCCTTGGTTTTCTCAGATTTGGACACACTCTTTTATCACCTCCAGTTTCTGGTTAAATCTTCCTGCTATTTCTAAACAAGGCTTCCAACAGAACAGAAGATGCACGGAGAAACTCCAGAACAAAGTGAGATCCAAAGTGACTCTCAAGCAATACCCGGGGGCGGGAGCAGTGTGGGCAGAGGAGAGAAGCAGAGAGATCAAGTGAAAAGTCAAGTGAAAAAGAAGATGTATGTAGGTTACCCAAATGATGTGTTTCCGTGTGCTCTATAAGGAGAGAAAATCGGATTGACACTTTGAACTTTCCATCCTTAAGAAGATAGTCCCATGGACCCATCATCAAAGAGGCATCCTTGTGAAATTCTCTTCTGGTTGTAGGGATTGGTTGACATAAGGCCCCTTCCTCTCCTTTCTCTGGCAATCAAAAGCACGCTTGATCGGCATGGCTAGCTAAGGCGAAAGGTGCCTTGCCGAATGAGAAATCAGTTTCTCTCTGGGACGCTGCTTCACACGTGGAACCCAAAACTGAGCATGGTCACTTTGGTACCACCTTTGGCTTAGGACAAGCTAATGATGAAAAGAGAGAATTTTTTGTAGTTGTTTGTTTATTCAGTCACTATCAGCTATATATTATTATGTAAGGCCTTAAAAATGTATTGAGAATGTATGGATATTGGAAAAGACTGAAAATGTAAATTGGTTAAGACATGTTTCCTGTCCTTGAGAAAGACGGCATCTATCTGAAGAAACAGGAGGTTGAAAGATGATTTAATTCTTCTTTGGGGTTAGAAAAGACTTGGAGATGTCCTGGTTCAAGTCCCTCATCTTGGAAAAGAATGCAGCACCGAGAGCTATAGTGATCTGTGGTTTACTTAGAATCACTCAGCTAATTAGTGGCAAAACTGGACCAGAGCTTGGATCTTCATATTCATAGTTGAATGAACTTTTCATTACCCAAATTGCTCTCAGGGTCCGCAATAACTCACGATTAATCTATGAGTCAGTTCATCCTAAAACAATATTTTCACCTATTTTTAAGAAAACTATTTCAGATATATAAAAAAGTACCAAGAATAATCTATTCAGTCTCATGTACCCACTACTCAGCTTACTAAATTATAATCACAATACTCTCGGCATCCCTTTTCTATCCCTTTCCTATATATTCCTCCCAGCAAGTAATCAGTACCTTGAATATGCACTTTATCATTTCCACGAATATTTTAAACTTCACTACATATGTATACATCGATAAATAATACATAGTATTATTTTTGCATGTTTTAAGCTTTATAAATGGTGTAATACTGTATATACTATTTGGAATCCTGTTTTTCACTTAACATACTTCTGAGATTTATGGACATTAATATATATAATTCTAGTTCATTTTTGCTGCTAAATAGACTACCACTTGTTTGCCCATTCACATGTTTCTTGTTCACAGAGAAGTAGAATGGTCCCCAATTTTTTTTTCTTTTTTTTGTCATTTCATGAACATTTGCCTACTGTTACCTTGGGCAGATTGAGGCTATACACTAGGAGTCACATTGCTAGGTCACATAGTATGTAAATCGTTAAACTCACTGCATTCTCATTTCAGCTCTACACTGCTCGTCTTCACTGGCTTTGGTTTCATAAATCTACCTGCTTACTTCCACACTGCTGACATTTCAGGTTAGTGCAAGTCTGAGAGTTTAACGATGGATGAGCTTAACAAACTGCCTATTGAAGACTGCAGATGCAGGGTTAGTTGATGTCCGGGTGACACTCTTTGGAAATGCAAGCAGAAGTCTCTGAATTGAGCTGGATAATTTACTGGGGCTTCTACTGAGCTCCAGAGGGAGAATCACCACATGTGCTTTCAAAGAGATTGCTCCTTCGGGTCATCATGGGGGCACAGTAGAGAAGTACACTCCTATCAGTACAAGCAGAGCCAGCCTTCCTAGAAGAGTGATGGTAAGATACAAGTGGCTGATGCTACAAGGTCTTTCTCCCAAAGCACTTTTCCTGTGGTTGTTCCTGAAATTCAACCATTTGTTCTTCTAATACAGTCCTCCATTAAAATGCAAAGAACAAGATAGGAAGGTTCAAGTAAATTACTAAAATGTACTATTTATTCAAATCTTAGTATGAAGGACATTTTGGTCAAGGTAAGAGGGCTGGGGTATAAAATCTGAGAAAAATAAATGCTTAGGAGTTAATAGTGATGAGAGGACAACTGGGCTGAGTCTTTTAAGCCCCCCCCCCCTTTTTTTTAACATCTCTATTGGAGTATAATTGCTTTACAATGGTGTGTTAGTTTCTGCTGTATAACAAAATGAATCAGCTATACGTATACATATATCTCCATATCCCCTCCCTCTTGCGTCTCCCTCCCACCCTCCCTATCCCACTCCTCTAGGTGGTCACAAAGCACTGAGCTGATCTCCCTGTGCTACGCGGCTGCTTCCCGTTAACCATCCATTTCACGTTTGGTAGTGTGTATATGTCCATATATACACTACCACTCTCTCACTTTGTCCCAGCTTACCCTTCCCCCTCCCCGTGTCTCTACGTCTGCGTTTAAGCCCTTTAAAAAAAAAAAAAAAAATCTCCTCCATGAAGCATTCCCCAATATCTCTGGCTACAAATAATCACTACTCTGATCTCCTACAGTACCTTGTACCTCTTTTATAATAATTATCACATACTTGATTTTAATATAAATGTGCAAGATCAGGGGGTCTATGCACAGTGGATCAGGTATCTTGTTGCAGAAGAAACTACCCCCAAACTTAGTGGCTGAAAGCAATTATTTATTTGCTCACAATTCTGCAATTTGGTCAGGGCTCAGCTGGGTCAGTTCATCTCAGCTCCGTGCGGTATTAGCCAGGGTCCCTTGTGTGGCTGCACTCAGATGACCGCTCAGCTAGTGCTGGAATGTCCAGGGTGTCCTGTCGTTTTCCTGGATTTCTCTGCATGTGGACAGGAGGACAGCTGAGACCTCCTTTTACACGGTGGCTGGCTTCCGAGAGAGCAAAAGCAGAAGTTGGAAGGCCTGACAGGGTTAGGCTTAAAGTGTCACTTCTGCCTCAAAGTACTGGTTAAAGTAAACCACAAAACTAGCCCAACTTTAAAGAGAGGAGAAATGGACTCCATGCCTTGAAAGGAAGAAGAGCATAAACATACAGACATGGGAGGACTTGCTGAAGGACCCCTTTCACGACAATACACAGACTTAGAATCTTAGATAGAATATTGGATAAATAAGTGAACACAAGTGCTTCTTCCAGAGCACTGGTCAAAGGGGTGCTGAAGAAAAACATCCCTTTGAGGTCACCAGTGAATGAGAAAGTCAGTCTATACCATCTCAGGTAGCATGCAACCCAGAAATGGAGCCATGAGTGGACTTTCCCACAAAGTGCTGCTCCCCCAGTTGGCTTGGCTGGGGCACAGTGGTCACTCTAGCATAGTGTGGTCATCATTAACCATTCACAAAAATTCCCTTTCTCTTCCTTGAACAACTGCAATTCCCTACTCACTCTGAAATTAGACGTGGCTGTGTGATTTGCTCTGGCCGGTAAAATGTGAGCAGACATGACATCTGTCACGTGTAGATGGAAACTTTGGCACCACTGTGAAACTTGCACCCCTTTCCCTGTTTTCTGCCCTGGTGAGATGGAACATCTATTAGTCTGGATCCCTGAGTAACTGCAGTGAGAAGAGCTCCTGTGGGTATGACCCGCAGAATCACCCCAAGGACTGGAGAAATCAAGATCAGGCCCAGGCAGCCAGGACCAAAGCCAATGCCTCGTGGAGCATGAGTGAAGAATAAACCTATGTTCTGTTAAGTCACTACAATTTTTAGGATGTCTGTTACTGTAACCTAACTGTATTATTTTCTACTGCTGCATAGCAGATTACTACAGATCTAGCATCTAAAGCAGTGCCCATTTATCATCTCAGTTTCCATGGACTGGGATTGGCCATGACTGAGCTGGGTCTTCTGCTCAGGGTCTCACAAGGTAGACATCACAGTGTCAGTCGGCTGCATCCTTATTTGGAGACTTGACTGGAGACAGATCCACTGCCAAGCTCCCTCAGGTTGGTGGTGGAATGTAGCTTCTTGCAGTTGTAGGTCCCTGTGTTCTTGCTGGTGGTCCTCTGGGGGCTGCTCTCAACTCTTTGAGGCTGCCCACATGCCTGGCCATGTGACCTCCCTCTCTAAAGACAGCCATGGAGAAAGTCCCTCATGCCAAACCCATCTTGCACTTCATATCTCCCTGACTTGTCCAGACTTGGCCTTTAGACTCAGATTTAAAGGGTTTCTATGACTCAGGTCAAGCACCCTCAGGATAACTGCCCTTTTTCAAGGTAGCTCTTCCACATAAATCCATTATATTTATAGTCTTGGGGTTTATACAGAGAGTGTGCACTAGGATGTGGGGATCATAGGGGACATCTTTGCACTCTGCCTAAGGCACTAAGCTAGTCAATCCTGATTGACCCACATGGTTCAGGTGCACAGAGAAGACTCAAAAAAGCAGCAGAATGAATCCTGTTCTCTGTTTAATCCTAGTCCAGTTCCTTTTCCACTTCACAACATTTCCCCAGAATGTGTATCTTGGGACTTTTCCACCAGAAAGGGCAATAGCTCACGAAATCCATGTGGTTTGGAGGACCGAGGAGAGTCAACCTAAGGTATCCCAGGGCTGCACTGTTCCCTTTAAGCTCTAAGGTCTAACTACCTCTGCCCCATAAAGGCCCTCACATTCTTTGTAACCACAGTTATAAATCACATGTTAATTACTACAGTCCTTTTTGAAAATGACTTGGAAATCTGTATCAGTAAGCCTTTAATTGTTCATTATCCTTAAATAATAAACTAATTCCTGAAATCATCAAAATAAATGCTCAGATTTATGGGCCAAAGGAAGGACTGCAGGTTACTATCATCAAATGAAAATACACTCAATATTAAAAATTAGAGGACTAGATAAAGAAATTAAACCAGATCTGTATTACAGGTTATTGTGTAGTCATTAAAAACCTATTTGTAGGGCAGGAATAGAGACATAGACGTAGAGAATGGACGTGTGGATAAAGGGTGGGGAAGGGGAGGGTGGGATGAATTGGGAGATTAGGTTTGCCATAAATACACTACGATGTGTAAAATAGATAGCTAGTGGGAAGCTGCTGTATAGCACAGGGAGCTCAGCTCGGTGCTCTGTGATGACCTAGATGAGGTGGGGGGAAAGGGGGGAGGGAGGTCCAAGAGGGAGGGGATATATGTATACATATGGCTGATTCATTTCATTGTACAGCAGAAACTAACACAACACTGTAAAGCAATTTTACTTCAATAATAATAATAAAAAAAAAAACCCTAGGGCTTCCCTGGTGGCGCAGTGGTTGAGAGTCCGCCTGCCGATGCAGGAGACGCGGGTTCGTGACCCGGTCCTGGAAGATCCCGTATGCCGCGGAGCGACTGGACCCGTGAGCCATGGCCGCTGAGCCTGCGCGTCCGGAGCCTGTGCTCCGCAACGGGAGAGGCCACAACAGCGAGAGGCCCGTGTACCGCAAAAAAAAAAAACAAAAAAACAAATAACCAACAACCACAATAACAAAAAACTATAACTTTGAAAAATATTTAGAGATAGGATATTATGATCATGAACTATGTTAACTTATTAATAGGATATAAACCGTATATAAAAATTATTTCATTTTAAAATAAATATAAACATGGAAGTACCTCAAGAAAAAAATGCCAGAATATTTCAGTTGTTTATTTCAAAGTAATAGAGTTATTCTTTTCTTTTGGCTAAGTTTCTTATTTTCCAAATTCCAGCAATGAAATTATATTGCTTATAAGACGAGAAAAACAAACAATAAACGATATTAGTTTAGAGTTTAGAATAAATTGCTTTCAGGTACTTCTAGCACTTTCAAGGCAGCCATTTACAAATTATTAATAGTACACAATAAAAATGTTCCTATTTATTTCTGAAACAAGGCAATAATTTGTTGACTTGGTTTGCATGTTTACAAGTGCCTGAAAGTTGCAGAATTTATAAGTGATTTCATTATCCAGACTTTGGGCCATTTTAGACTAAATTCGAAATTAGTCTGCATTTTCTTTTTCATTGAGGTATAACTGACAAACAGTATTATATGAGTCTCAGGAGTATGACATAGTGATTTAACATTTTTCTGCCATGCAAAATGGTCACCACAATAAATTTAGTTACCATCTGTCATCTTACAGTTAATACATCATTACTGACTACATTTCACATGCTGTACGTTACGTCCTCATGACATATTTTATGACTGTAAGTTTATATTTCTTAATCCCCCCTTCACCCACTTTGCCCCCCTAATCCCCCCTCTCTCCCCTTCCCCTGCAACAACTACCAATCTGTTCTTTGTATCTGTAAGTCTGGGTTTTGTTTTGTTTGTAGTGTTTTTTAGATTCCTCATATAACTAAAATCACGTGGTATTTGTCTTTTTCTGACTTATTTCACTTAGTATAATACCCTCAAAGTCCATTCATATTGTCACAAATGGCAAAGCTTTATTCATTTTTTTATGGCTGATATTTTTTATCTACCTACCTATCGCTTTTTAGCTTGATAAAGTGCTCATGGATTGGAAGAATTAATATTGTTAAAATGTTCATTCTACCCACAGCAACCTATAATTAATTTACAACAAAAGAGGCAACAACACACGATGGGGAAAGGATAGTGTCTTAAATGGTGTTGTTAAAACTGGATGGTCACATGCAAAAGAATGAAACTAGACTACTATCTAACACCACATACAAAAATTAACTCATAATGGATTAAAAACTTGAATGTAAGACCTGAAACCATATAATTCCTAGAAGAAAAGATAGGCAAAAAGGTCCATAATAAAAAGTTTTAAAAGAAAAGATTACTAAACTTTACCAGGAAGAAATCTAACAACAGGGCTTCACTGGGTTTGGATTTCAAATAATCTGGTGCATTGAAGGTGGGCAAAAAGAGAAGTGCCTGTATAGAGGGAGGAAGAGGAAAGGCAAATGGGGAACCCAGTGAGAACACAGTGCCCATTTGTCCAAGATACAGCCTCTCAACCTCAGGCCTATTTCTTCTAGAGCCCATAAGAACTTTACTGTTAAGAATCCCCAAAGAACTACCTCAAATTTGGGGTTAGGAAGGGCGCCGTTCCTCCATTAGTGTAGAAAGCAGAATTGCTATCCTTGGTGTGTGGCTTTTCCCTCCATCATCAAAAGCACCCCTGGCTAAGCCCGTGGTCCCTGGAGTTGCTGCCTTATTGTCCTGTGAAGCAAGGAGATGAACAAATAAAGACTCATTAAACCTATCACCATTGAGAAGTCAGTAAAATCTGGAGGAGGCTTGAAAAATGGAACAGTCTATGGTTCAGCTACATGGACGGACCTGCAGGCTTCTGAAGTCCAACGTATAGATGGAGAAAATCGTAAAGGCTGAGCTTCGGGGGAAAATGAGTGATTTGTCTAATAGATGTAGTCCTCTTTCCCGTTACAATTAAGGGTACACTCTACAATTGCTTACTTGCAGGTGTTGGTTTCTTTATTTAGAAAATGACTGACTTGAGAAATTAAGTTAAAATATAGAAAGAGGTAGAATTACTTTTTAAAAAGCCTGTTCTTTGTAAAAACCAACAAAATAGGCAGACTATTAGTTAGCTATACAAAAGAAATAAAAGGAAAAAGTACAATTATGCAAAATAAGGAATGATAAAAGGAAAATTATTATTGAAAGAAAGGAAATATTAAAAGCCATAAAAGGTTATTTAGAACAATTCTACAGAAATAAATTGAAAAACCTAGATGAAATGGATAATTTTCTAGGAAAACAGAGTTTATCAAAACGGAGTACAGTAAAGGCTAAAAAGAAAAAATTCTAGAGAGGAAATAGAGAAAGTTATCAAGGTGCTACAAACCCTCAGAAACCATCAGGGCCATATGTATGTTCACAAAGATTCTACCAAACCTCCAGAGACTAGACACACCCAATGCTATTTGAACTCTTCCAGAGCAGATGCAAAGAAAGAAAACCTCCAACACATTTAATCAAATGAGTATAACACTGATAGATACATTTGATAAACACTGCATTAAAAGTACATGTAGAGATTTATTTGATAAAGGTGATATATCAAATCATTTGAGAAAATAGACCTTTTGATAATAAGTACTGGAACAATTAACCATTTGGAAAAAGACTGAATTCATACTTTACACCATATACCAGGATAAACTCCAAATGGAGTTTATGCAGAGATCTAACTGCCAAAATATGAAACCGTGCAAGTATTCTTAGAAAACATAGGTAAATTCATTTGTTACCTGGGAGTGGGGAAGATCCAGAAACAGTAAAGGAAAAAATTTGAACTCAAATATATTAAAATTAAAATTATTTTGTATAGCAAAGATCATAATCAAATTTAAAGACAATGTCCAACTGGGAGTAAATATTTGCTACTTATATTACAAAAAAGGACTAATCTTCCAATATATAAAGAGCTCTTAAAAATCTAGAAGAAAAAGGCAAGAAATCTATGAAAATGTTAAGCAAAAGACCATGACAAACATTTCAGAGAAAAATAAATCTAAGTATGAATTAAATGCATGAAAAGACCCATGAATCCCATTCAGATGAGAAATGCAAATAAAACTTCACTGATCTAACATTTCTCATACTGGCAAAAACTCCAAAAGTTTGAAAATATACTGTCAGCGAGGGAATAGGGAGGCATAAATTACTGTTGGGAAGTGGAAAATAGCACAACTTCACATGAACAGGGATTTGGCAATATCTAACAAAATTTTACATGAATTTACATTTTGACTCAGCAATCCCACTTTTAGTCTCTTTCAGGAAGACATAGCCCCCCAAAAAACAAAATAACATATGTACAATTTTATTTATTATGGAAGTATTTGTAATATCAAAAGATTGTAAATATCTCAAACATCTATTAAAGGACTGGTTAAATAAACTATGGTTACTTCCATACATGTAGCTGTAAAAAAAAAAAAAAAAAAATATATATATATATATATATATATATATATATATATATGACAAAGACCTCTATGCAGTAATATGAAGTGTTCTTGCTAAAAGCAGCAAGATGCAGAACAATGTACAATGTATATAGTATGCTTATTTTGTGTGAGAAAGGAAGGGAAAAGATAGATGATAGATAGAGAGATGATACATAGTAGAAAGAGAAATTTGCTTATGTGCTTATTATTTTCAAAATGAAACACTAGAAAAACAAATCAAAAACAAAGAAAATAGGCCATCTACATGGAAAATAGAGTGGAAGGGGTAAGAATTGAAAATACTTCTCTGAAGTTTCCATTTTTAGTTTTGACTTTTGAACCACATAAATGTTCTACTGTGGTCTAAGACCTAAATTAAGGCTTGACATGATGTGCTGCCTTGACATCTGGCAAAATCAGGAGGGCCTTGAGCTCAAGTCCCCCTTCCTCCCAGACTCTGCTCCTGTGGATAAGGTCCTTCAGCTGAACAACTCTCCACAGCAAAGAGACCAGGCACAGTTCCTGATTACCTCTGAGTAGAGGGTTCCAGCTCTCTGCCAGCTTACCGAATGATTCAAACAAGTCAATTATATCCTCCCACAGGAACCAGGGGCACCTCACCCTCTTGATACTACAAAGCTTGTCTCCCCCAGCTACTGGTTGTTCACTCTGTTCCTGAGTGCAACCCCTATGTGGCCCTGAAGGACATGTAGTGTCCTCCCTTGGGCTGGGAATGTATGTTGCTGCTATCTTATCTGTCTGGTGTCAGGTATTGTGTGTCTGGTTATTCCCCTAAACCTACAGGACAATCTCTCCCTCATCAGTGGAATGCATAGGAGGCAATGGAAACATTTGCATATTCAAAACCAAAATAAAACTTAAAGAAATTAAACTATAAAATTGAAAACAAACTGAAACCAAATGAACCTAAGAATATATCAAATTGGTAATGTATTCATCCATTAAAAGGAATCATTTCAATTGACTTTTGACTGTTCATTTTTAGTGGAATATATCCCACGACTTAATGGTAACAGTACTGTAATCTTGAAATTATTTTATACATTTGTAGGACAGAAAAATTAGGAAATATATTGCTAGCAACCAAGATTTTCAGTGGAAACAAAAAGAGATACAAATATAACATATATATGTTAATACACACACACACACACACACACACACACACAGAGCACTCTCGAACAACATGGGTTAGAACCTGTAGGATCCACTTATACGTGGATTTTTTTCACTAAATACATACTACAGTACTAAACAATCCACAGTTGGTTGAATCTGTGGATGTGGAACCAAGAATATGGAAGGCCAACTATAAAGTGACGCCGCATGGATGGTTGGTACCCAAACCCCTGCACTGTTCAAGGGTCAACCATACAATGTATCTCTATGGAAAGGGCCTTGATGCAATGTCATCCTTATAGTAATGAGCATTACTGGTCTGATTACCTTGGTTTCCCTAATCATACTATTCCCCAGTCAAAGGAGCCAAGACTTCTTGAAGAAATAACTTGAGTGTTGAAAGGTGAGAAGAAGACATCTTACTGTGCCAGAAAGCACAGAAGTACTCAAATATGACCTACAAGCCAGGTGAGAGGAACTACCACGGGTAATATTTGGCATAATTTAAACATCAAGAAGAACAATGACTGTAATTCTTGAACATATCGAACAAATAAAGGTCCACAAGTCCATGCTTATACTCAAAAAGGAAATAAACTTATTTATCAGCATTAAGGGTGACATATCATCATCTCCTTTCATCATACTAGAATTTATCCTCCGTAAGTGGGAGGAACTATAGTTTCTCCTCAATTGATGAGGGGAAGTTTATAAAACAAGTATGAAACAGAAGCGAATGCCAGGTAACGAATGAAGGGTGAGTGACAGAATTAAAAAATTTCCCATGTTGCAATCTTCAATAAAATATTATACTCAGGCAAGAATCATCAATAAATACTAAATCCAGTAAGTGAAAGATTGGTGGGGAACAGGACACTTGCACAGTGCTGGATGACTTGGCAGTGACACAGGGAAAATATTTCTACAGTGGAAAGATCTGACTGTCACCACCTTCACCTAGTGATGAAATTAGCATCGCTAACAGTGAAGCAATGGACAGTACGTGTCTGCTGAGATGATGCAGGATGCCTACGCAGATCATCTATGCATTGTCCTTACCAAAAGTATTTAATCTGAATCTATTGCTCTGGCATCTTCACACTGTTAATGTCATGAAAAAAAGAGTCTAGGTTAAAAGAAACATTATAGCTAATGCGTAATTTTATCTAAGCTGGAAGAAACGGCTATAGACGGTATTTTGAGGACAATGGAAAATTTGACTATGGACTAGTTAGTAGATGATATAAGGAAATCATTGTTAATTTTTAAAAATTATGGTACCATGGTATAAGGAAATTTTACTTTTAGGAGATATATACTGAATTATTTGTGATGGAAGTGACATAAGATTGCAAAATTATAAGAAAAGACTGTCAGTTTACATCATCTGCTTTATTTTCCGAGGAAGACATGGCTAAGCTTGTGGCTGACCAAGGCTCCCACTGAGAAAAACTGAACTGAGTAAAATTTTTAAGTCCTCTAGTATTTAAAGGCATCAGAAAGGTGCTGACGCAACAGGGACTGGGGGAGGGCACGGGATTCTAGAGCAAGGAGAACCGTGGAAAGACGTGCTGATTTCTGCAGCCTCTTTTGTTTTGGGGGTATCCGCCAAATCGGGGCTCAAGGTAAGAGGCTGCGAACCTGGACTTTGCCCGAACACTGGGTCACTGCTGGGGAACAGAGAAACCAGAGACCTTTGGTGGTCTCATGAAGCCAGAAAGACAAAATGAAAGACTTGCAGGGTTGATGTCCAGGTGGTAACAGAAGTTCAGAGAACTGAGCCTACTGCACGGGCTAGTTTCTCCCCAAGACTTCTGTCAAACTCTGGAGCTGTATAGGGTATTAGGCTAAATAGCTAAGAAGAAAACCACTGCAAAACTGAGTGGGGTCTCCTGTGGTCTCACTGTGATGTCGATAAGGATTCAAGTTCAAGGCTACCAGACGAAGGTGCCCAGGTGAGCATGCTAGACTCTCGGTCAAAAGATTGTGAAAACTATCCTTTAGGAAGAGAAGAGAATCAGATGTAGACAGAAACTTTCAAAAACTGCAACCAGCCTCAAGTCTGCCTAGTCCCTGGTTGGTCTAGAGGGATCGGTTATCACTCTATCTGCTCACTGGAGGAAAGGATAAAGCCTCTGCTTGTCATTTGACAAGGCTGATGCAATGACCATGACTGGCTTAAACTTTTAAGGTTCATCATCTCCCTTACTCCCAGTGGGCCCAGAGAGGGACCCAGCCTCTCTAGAAAGACATGACCTCTTAGAATAGGATGAGCCCAATCATGGCTCAGTCAGCAAAGAAAGAGGGAGTGGCATTTGAGCAGATAATCAACAGTCTTGCCAAGTCATCTACCATCTACCAGTCCTGAATACAGGACTTCAGGCAAGCTATTCAAACTCTTTGAGCCAAAATTTTCCCATCTGTAAAATTTAGATGATAACTATACCTCAAAAGGCTGCTGTATGTATTGTATAAAATGATATATATTGGAAAAAAATCACTTACCAAATGTCTAGCTTATTTTTTAGTGCTCTAATATTGTTTGCTATCATTGTTCTGCCATGGTTTCAAGTTCCTTCTTTGAGACATGCTCTGGTTGTAAGTGGGCCTAATCAGCATGATAACTCCACCCCAAGCCATATATCAGACGTGTGCCCAACAGCCCAGATGGAAGGCTGTTGCTTCTCGACCTATGACTCCGACACCCGGAGAGGCATCTCCAGGAAACGGGCCAGCAGTGTGAATTGCCCACAGGGAAGACACCCTTCTCCTCCGTCATTCACTCCCTCTCTGGTGCCCAGATTCTGCCTTTAACAATTTCTTAAGTTATTACTTTTCAGTTAATAAGACTGCAGGATTCAGAGGTGAGCCAGGGGATATAAGAACCACATAACAGATATGACACATGTTTTAAGAGCTCCATTTTTGACTAAGAGTTGGGGTGGGTGGGGATGGAGACTGAAATAGTTTAGTAAGAGTTCTACTTCAATCAAGTCTGATGAAAGTAATTGTTATTTTAATACCAACATAAACACATTATGGAGAAGAACACAAAATTTTCATGGATTTTACAAATAATCCCCAAGACTTAAAGAAAACTTCCATTCGGAGTGGCTGACTGATCATCTTCCTCTGCCTTTCAGATCACTGCTGTAGGAAAGGTTTAGAAGCATCATGCTTCAGATTAATATTCTGGACTTTTTTTTTTTTTTTAAATGCAACTACTAGGGATCCCTAGTTTAGCAGAGAATGCTTTTTCTTTAATAACAGGCATGATGGGGGAGCGTGCTGGGAATGGACACCTGCGGGAGAGGCAGCAGTTCCCAAACAGCCGGGACAAATGTCTCAAGTGAGGGAGAGAAGGGAGCAGTAGACACTAATTTGCCCAGGGCCACACTTGCAGGCTGAGTGTAACTGCACATTGACGAAGCAACAGAGGTAGAGGCTAAGAGTGTGGACAAACGCTCTTGGCTGTGCCTTCTGCTATTTATTTATTGTTTTTAATCACCCTGGTCCATGTAATCAAAGCCTTACTTCTGTTATTGTCCTATGGGCACAATGGCACCCTCTGTGTTGTGTTCATGGTGAGAATCAAGTTAAGGAAGCTGATGTAGGTAAACTAGTACACTTAATGACACAAAGTTAAGTGCTTAATACATGCGATATAACCTGCAAGCCTACTTTGCCAACTCAAGAGCCCCCAAAGCCTCTTTTGGTAATTACTGAAACTAATATCTATGAGCAGGGATTCTGTGATCACTAGAATGTTATTCCTCCCTTATCAGAGGGACACGCCCAGCTGTGATAATTCTAACACCAGGGGCATATTTTGTGCAAGGAATGATCCCAAGACCTGGACAGTTCAGTCTTATCCTTGGTCATGTATCTACTCTTGGTAACTTGCTTCAAACAGGAGACAAGATGATCCCTTTGCTAGTTGGTTGGTATAACAAAGTGAGCTGGATATAAACAGGCTGTGAGGCAAGAAAGATAAACCAGGCATTCTAGGAGGGGAGATAAGACATCCCAGTAACCACCAGTGCAGTATGGAAAGTGCTAAGTGCCTCAAGGATACAAATACAATACCATACCTTGGAGTTATAAAGAAACCCGCGTCAGGGCTTCCCTGGTGGCGCAGTGGTTGAGAGTCTGCCTGCCGATGCAGGGGACACGGGTTCGTGCCCCGGTCTGGGAAGATCCCACATGCCGCGGAGCGGCTGGGCCCGTGAGCCATGGCCGCTGAGCCTGCGCATCCAGAGCCTGTGCTTGGCAACAGGAGAGGACACAGCAGTGAGAGGCCCGCGTACTGCAGGGAAAAAAAAATAAAGAAAGAAAGAAAAGAAAAGAAACCCACTTCAAAGCCACATTAGTTACAATTGAAGGGAATCAAGGAATATTTCAGCCAAACTATTATAGTTGCGAGGAACAGAGACTCACTTGGTTTACTAAAATTAGGGCTGCTGTCTTGAAATTCTTAAACATTTTTGAACAAGGAACGTAGCATTTTCACTTTTCACAGGGCCCCGTAAATTATGAAGCTGGTCCTCAGTGGGACCTATGGGGTCAGGAAAGGAGGCTGGAAACAAGTTGGGGTTATGGATCTACCAGAGCACAGGTCTGTGTGGTAATTGTCCTTAGGGTCCTGGGTTCCTGAATGTCTCCCTATGATTATTGCTACAATCAACTAATTTCCTCATACCTTACTGCACTTATCTTTTGGACTTTGCTTAATTCTGGCTTTTGTTGGCTAGCAGTTTCTCCAGGACCTACTGCCTCAAGGTCTCTTGGCCTCCCTTCTACCACTGTGCATCTGTTTCTCTAGTTTACATTAAAATTGCCTAAGAAAGAATATGATTGGCCCAGTGTACTCAGATCCCTGTTGGGCAAAGCTCTCATCTGTTCACCTAGTTATCTGCTGGCCAGGGCTCCCTGCAACCTCACCAGTCAGCAGTGGCAGAGGGAGAAGGGTCACAAGTTACACAACCAGGAAGTTATGATTAAGGGACCACTTGGGCTACTTCCCTCCAAAGTAGTTAACCGGGGGGAATCCCTGTAGAAGGGACTTTGGATGTGCTGGGCATCCTAAGATTGGCCCACCTGGTAAAGGGAATTCACATTTTCGATGACCTTGAAAGATCAGGGAGCTATAGACACATGCAGATAGGGGAAGGGCATTTCAGGGGTGGGCTGTGATGTGGAGACAGGAAGGCACAGGCCTGGAGGACAGGGTGGCTGGAGCCAAGGGTATATTAAAGAAGGAGTGCCTTGAATATAGAGCTAAGGAACCTTCATTCTATATGGTATTTGAATGGTGGAACGAATAGGGACCTAAGGTGAGGAGGTTATCTTGATGGATATTTCACTGCCCCTGGGGAAAATCTCTACAAAGCAGCCTGACAAATCCCCATAGTGGAAGCTCAGCAGGCTGAGGGTCCATCTAGCCCTGCTTTGCCCGGCTACCCCATCAGCGCAAAGAATACAAGTTGTCCAACAGCCTGGGGCACAGAGGCTCAGTGTGGCTGCTTTCTCTTTCCAAACAATGAAGTAGGACAAGCCCATGACAGTGGGAGACTTCCGAGCACAAGTACTGACGGATTCCAGGGCTCTTCACTGATGTCCTGTCTGGCAGCAGACTGCAAAGGTCCGAGCTAGCAGGTGAGGGTGTTATAGCATCCAGGGCTTTCTCCAAGTCTCTTAGCTTTATTCCCACCCAAATATATGTCAAAATGCTTTGCTCTAGCAGGAACAAAGTCTCCTGAATTTCAACCTGTTTCTGTTCCAACTTCTCCGTGCATGAAGTGGCATAGTGAGGGCACTCAATAGTTCAGTTCAATTCCATATGCAGTTGCTGGGCTGGGTACTGGGCGTATACATGGGTGAACAAGACCTTCCCCTATTCTCAGGGCTCTCACAGTCTGAGTGAGGACGACCACGATGCTAACAGCAATTACCAACATGCGCTATAACAACTGTGAACTGGTCACTGCTCTTACAACTGTATGTATATCAACTGATTTAATCCTTGCAACAGCCCTAAGGAGGTAAATACTATGACTATCTCCATCTTACAGACGAAAACCACTGAAAGATTAGTCAATGATGAGAAAAGCTACACCAGAGATATGGACAAAATGCTCTGAGAGCAAAGGTAAGCCCTTGACTAATTATAAATTTGGGGGCCAAGTTTATGATTTCAAGGAGGAAGTAACAACCGAGCCGAGGCTTGACAGACCACAAGGGTCGTACAGGGTGCAAAGGACGGGGGATTATTCCAGACAGAGGGAGTAGCATAAGCAAAGGCACAGAGGAATGGAGCACGTTCCTTCTGGACCAGGCACATCTACTCGGGCTGAACCTAGAGGACACAGAGGAAGGGCTGGTGCAGGTGAAGACACTGGGAATAGACCCTGAGGTCCCACCTAGGAATTTGGGTTCTACTGCAGAGTCCCATAAAGGATGAGACAGTGGGGGATGAGTGGGCTGAGCAGTGGATTTTAAGAGAAAACTTCGGCCCGAGAATGGACAGTAGTGGGGAAGTGGGTTGGAGGCAAGGAAACCAAGGATAAAGGGAGAGGCAGTAATGGTTTCAATGGTTTGAACTGGTGCAGGGAGGAAACCGACACAACGGAACCCCGAGGTAATGCCGACGGCAGTTACTGAGGCCTTGTGGAGGTGGAGGGTAAGGCTCAAGGATGACCACTGGAAAGAGAGGAATTGAAATCTGTGTTTTTGTGTGTTGAAGACCACAAAAGAATCCTAATCGAAAGGTCCTGCTTTGGCTGCTGGGACAGATGAGACCAAGGCAGTGAGGAAATGAGAGAGCTGGGTGATGAAAGGGCAGGGGTGGAACATCTGTTCGCAACAGGATACATGCAAGCGGCTGTGAGAAGCTGGTAGAGGCCTTGAAGGACACCCCCAGCAGCCCCTTCGACTGCCAGCCGCCACCAGGACCACGGTTGTGTCCTCAAGGGCAGCGGGAATAAGAAAGGAAAAGGAATAGGTGGATAAAATCTTATGCATCTGATGCTTTGGGACCCGGAACAGTTGGTAAGTTCTCTCCACTCAGCAGAAAGAGTCAGATAGTGTCCCATTTCATTTCGCCTGTCCAACAGTAACTTACTGCTTGCTTTATTATTATAAAACGAGTAGCAGGAAAAGAGAACACCAGGAAAAAAGTTTCATTTTTATTGTTATTCCAAGTGGCTGATGTAGCTCTCTTTTTTTTTTTTTTTTTTTTT